>ML809146.1:38040-69729 GCA_009831015.1 Picea engelmannii | reverse complement strand
CCTTACATTCCATCCCCCTTATGAAATCATTGTCCTCAACACTTGATGTACAACCATATACCAGGGTCCCATGGATAAGTGTGGACCATAGTGCTGAAGTAGACTAGAGAAACAGGGACCCATTGAGAAATGGAAGCCACCATGCTGAAGTATTCCAACTGCCATTGTAAACCAGGGTCCCATGTCCAATTCCTCATGTGAACCCCACATGGAATATATCGACACCCAATAACCAACTGAAAATGATGCTCCCAATACTAACAGCTATCATGTGGATCCAAATAAGAATATCCATCCACATAGTGGGATATAATCAAAGATGAATCTGGAAGGAAAAATATCATTGTAGCATATGCAGGATGGACGCTGGTAACTAGCTCTTGATGTGGGGCATTGATGTTCTCTACAAAATGTGGAGTAGAGTCATCAAATAAAATATGGAAGTGGTTGTCATCCTAGAAATGACAACTATCCATATACCAATCATCTCAATCAGCCTCAAAATCATACCAAACATATATTTCTTGATTATATTCATCCCTGAGGTCCACCATAAGAAATCTCTCTTGCATGTTATCCAATGAATATTGAATACTACGAAAACTATCATTGAGACCATCTGCAAATCCATCAAATCTATCATTCATGTGTCAAACAATTGGGCTTTGAATGCTTCAGTTATCTGTAGAATTCCATTGAGGGTTTGAGAATATATAGCCATATGAGAACCCTATGAAAATTTTTGAACTCTATAGTCCTACTATCGTCACGAAAAAATCCAAAAATACAACAATAAATTACTTCAGAAAATCGTGGCGTTTTCTGGAAAAACCCTGAAAAACTGTTGAATTTAAAATGCTCATAACTTCACTTCCCGAACTCCGTTTTGGCTGATTTGTTTTTTTTAATTGGGTGAAAATTTGAGAGGAACTCAGATATGTAATTTGTTTGGGAAAATTCGGCCTCCATATTCTACAGAAATAAAAAATAAAAAAGCGCATCGTCGTCCGCGGAAAAAACCCTAAAAAATTGCAGAGTTTAAAACTTCAATATCTTGACTTCCCGGACTCCATTTCGGACGATTTTGTTTTTTCAATTTCGGTGTTTTTATGAGAGGAACTCAAATATATAACCTGTTTCTACAAATTTTTCACAGAAATATACCGAAAATTTATGGAATTTTGCGGCCCTCTTTTTTCTTCTCCGAAAAAGAAATCTGCAAAAATAAAAAATACTTGCCCACAATGTCTGCCAAGGAAAGTGCTCTAATACCACTTGTTAAGAAACAATTACTTGCATATAGAAATACCACAAAGATTCAGAGAACAATATAGAAAGCCACAACTTTATTATAGAAACCCTTGAGGTAGGGAAACACCATACAATGGATCCTATTATGGAAGGGATCCTCTCCTGTTCACTTGCCTCTTCGATGGGGCATCCTCCTATTGAGCTACCACTCCAAATATAATAATTCTCTTCATTTCCCCTTACATTTCTTGAACCCCTTTATATAGTGCTACCATCACCTAAGAACATTCTAGAGGAAGAATCTTCTAGAAGTAGAACCTTCTAAGAAGTCCTCTTACGTTTATTATATCTAAATACCCATTTATTATATCTTACCATAGTGGGCCTTATTTAATAATATAGTGGACCTAGTCCACCTTACATTGAATGGCCCCCACTATTATCACTATGGGCCCTATGGGCCCCCCAAATACCTCTCTAGCTACCTTACACCCCCAACTACCTCTCTAGCTACCTTACACACCCTACCTTACCTCTTTCCTAAAATTTTGGTTAAAATCTTTCTGAAGAAAAGAATGAAAGATTTATGTTGTGTGTGTGTATTTAAGAAATATGAACCATGTGTTGTTCATGAACTAATAGACTATTAGATAACATCAATAATTTTTTCATCACTCAAGTAGTCAGTAAATCAGAGGAAGCTACAAGCATAAAGGATGGTGATGGGCCATGAGGTGGGGGGTGGCTCCCACAATAGGGATGAAGAGTCTGGCGAAAGGAGGGCAATGGAAACCCCTCTGGATCTGGATGAAACAGTAAGAATCCTCATGGCCGAATTACAGATTTGGAAGGCCGACCACGAGAGATTGATAAAGGAGCAAGAAAAAAAAACAGAAATTAATGCAGTCTTGTTGCAGATCTTATTCGACATACAGAGACAACTACAACATGGACCTACAACCAGTCATGTGGACCGACGACCTATGAAGAGAAGTCAAATTCCACCTGAAATACGAAGACATGGTCCCATAAGTGGCCACACTAGAAGGAGTACCTCGAAGAATGTCCAACCTGGAGATAGGGGACACTCATCGGAAGAATCCTCTGGAAAGGAAATTGACAACTCCGAGGAATATTCTAGTAGAAAAACTAGCTCACATTCTCAAAGGAAAGGCAAGAAGTGAAAGCATTCCCAAAATCGTGACCCTGAAGAGTTCAAGAAATCCAAACCACCCTCTTTCAATGGAGAGATTGAAAAGGGGGAAGAGGCAGAATCTTGGCTACTTAGTTTATAGAAGTAGTTCAGAGTTCATGACTACTCTGAAAACTTGAAGGCTTGAATATCCATCTTCAACCTGAATGGAAAGGCTTCAATTTGGTGGGAAGACCTTAAGAATGTGAAAGGAATACATGAAGAGGACTTATCATGGAAACAATTTGAGAAACTCTTCAAGAAGAAGTATATGTCCGAGAAATACTTTGACGGGAAGACTAAGGAGTTATATGAACTCAAGTTGGGACAACTCATCATAGAGGAATATGTTAATAAATTCCTTGAGTTGTTGAGGTATGTTCCCTACATAAAGGATGAAAAGGTAAAAGTGCAATGATTTATTAGTGGGTTACCTCAGACCTATCAGAACATGATTGATTTTGACGATCCAAAGACCTTAGAAGACACTATCTGGAAGTTGAGGTATTTTTATGAACAACTTGGGAGTCAGACAGAACCTCGCGAGGATTGGAAGAAGAAGAGAGGTTCTGGATTCAATAAGAAGGTGTTGGCACAAGGCAGAACCGAGGTTCAACACTTAATAGTGCGCCAAACAAAACCCTGACTACCGGCCCTTTCGGCAACACCTACGAAGCAGGCGAAGTCTCACCTGAGGTAGAAGCAGAGAGGGTTACATGACGTAGTTGTTTGTAACCAAGCTAGGACACGAATCTGTGATAAGAGCACTTCACAGAATATTTTGTTAACTCTTAGGAAGTGAACATGCATTATTTTATTAACCTCATTAACATAGTAGAGCATAATCAAAGACAAATAAACGGAGTAACAATAGTGATTATGCACCCTGAGCACATAGCACTTAGCATTGTGAGTTAAATCTAGCATCCATTTACCCCTTTAGCATAAGTAAAGTACTTAAGCAATAAAATATATATCCATTACACATCATAATCAAAGCACTAAGCAAATTTATAACAGAAATAACACTGCACAAAGAAAACCATGAGACACCAGATATATGTGGTTCACCCCAGGGTGGGGCTATGTCCACAAACCACTTCGCCTCTTTATTATTCACCAAAATCTTACATCCAATCACTCATGTGAACTGAGCCACAAATTCGAACTTCACACAAGATAGGATATTTTTGCACTAAGCCCTAGATCATCCTTCTTTACCTTCCAAAAATAGGTCAAATGCACAGAGCCACAATCTCTTATTACAACACTTAACACCTTCTACAAAATCACATTCGAGCACAAAGCCACGACCACATATATTCCTTCGCACACAACACTATTGTTTCACACATAACTACTTTTTCTACCCTATATTCTTCTTTATTTGTACTTTACAAACCCTTACAATAAGGCCTAAACATGGGGAAAACCCATGGGCCAACATCCAATAAACCTGTTACAAAACCCTAGACGATCCCATACTGAGTCCACATAACCCTCAAAATAGGTGATATCCACGATCTTAGCTTTGCATGGGCGCTCCTTCTTCGACCAATGTGTCGAAGTCCAAAATTGGGCCAAAATTGACCAAAGTTTCCCCAAAACTTGGTAGAGGGCCAACATAAGGGGTTCAAATCCTTAAGATTTAAGAACTATAGGAAGGAATCTAGGATAATCCTTCCTAATAGAAGTTTATATCAGAAAAATTTCCCCTCCCGGAGTGGAAATAAACCTTTTGGAGCAACCCCAGGAAAGATGAATAACCCAAAGAAGGAACCATTGAAATGTTGGGGTTGTGGAGAAGAACATCTACTGAGGGATTGTCCACACAGACATTAAAAAATTAGGAGAGTTTACAACATCCAAGAATCTACCACCATCAATGATGTGGTTAGGAGTATGCCATGGATTTATGCATCCGTGGATAATAAACAAGACGACCACCAAGCTTCAGTGGTGGAGATGGAAGGTATGATCGCCAACCATCTAGTTTCTATATTACTTGACCCTGGTTCTAATTTGAGTTATGTGGACCCTCAGACTTTTGATAAGTGTAAATTGCAACTAGTTTGGTATGTTAATCCATGGTTAGTACAACTAGCCACTAGAACCAAAATAAAAGTAGCATAGGTCATACCAGCTTGCCAATTCATTATGGATGGATTGCCCACCCAAGATACCCTTAACATACTTCCCCTAGGATATTATAACCTGTTGATTGGTATGGATTGACTAGATGCATATAAAACTAAGTTGGATTGTTACCATAAAACCTTAGAATGTGTAAATGAAGAAGGGAGAAAGATAACCCTCCAAGGGATTCATAAGATTGTCTCAGTGAGACGAATACCATCCCTTCAAATGAAAAATTATTGCATAAAGTGATGTCCTATATATGCAATACAGGTGTTGGAATATTTTGAGGATGACAGACTGAACCTAGAGGACCACCACATATTAAGATATTATAGGGACGTGTTCCCATAAGAGGTATCACGTCTATCTTCGAGAAGAGACATTAACTTCTCGATAGAACTTTCACCAGGAGCAGTGTCAATGTCTATGATACCCTATAGGATGAGTACACTCGAGCTAGTTGAGCTCAAGCTACAGCTAAAGGAAATGATGGACAAAGGCTACATCTAGCCCAATGTGTCCCCATGGGGAGCACCATTCCTATTTGTGAAGAAGAAATATGGCACACTCCGACTGTGCATAGATTATAGAAAACTTAATAAGACAACCATAAAGAACAAGTACCCCTTACCAAGAATCGATGACTTGTTCGACTAATTAGGGGGTGCTTCCATTTTATCAAAGATTTACTTAAGGTTTGGGTACCATCAAGTCTAAATCAAGGATGAATACATCCAAAAAAACAACCTTCGGGACCAAATATGGTCACTATGTGATGCAGCGAGTGCACGCGGTCACCACCTTGCGCTCCTGCTCACAGGATTGATCAATAATTTCATGAGCTGAAGTGGCTCCTTCGATTCCCACTGTGGAATATTGATAAAAACCCGATCCACAGGTCCTTACTTCCCTGTCACGGCCTCTTCTACACACGTCTATGACTTTTCCTCGATGATAATTTTGGGTTTCAGGGTTTCGTGATCCCCGACGTCAAGAGTCCCTGTCCTCTTGAATCCCCGATCTATGATGATTCAAATTCCCAATATGGCTCATTTGCTGCCTTAGCCTCCCTGGCTATGCCTGTAGTCCACACGACCTCCTCTTATATGACCGCAGTCATACTCCTTGTCGGGATTCGGGGTTTCACGATCCTTGATGTCACGAACCTCTCTCCCCGTGATCTCCCGATCTCCGATGAGAAAATTCACCGATGCGCCTTTTACACGTTAGCCCTCCTGGATATAATCCTGGCCCATATGACCACTATCCCCGTGACCGTAGTCTTACCTCTCCTATCGAGGTTTCGGACATCGCAATGCCGAAATGCATAAACCTTTTGTCCACGGGATTCCCGATATCCCGATGCCCGTAATGTCGATGGATAGTTTTCCTTTTCAGGAAATCTCCCAAATGCTCTGATCTCCTCCATGCATCCTCCTATGATGGATGGTCCTGATTGCTTCTCGTGATTTTGGAGTTTCCGCTGTGAAATACTCTGGCATATCGTCCCTTCGATCTCCGAAATGTCGACGGACTCCCGATCTTCGCCCACGTGTCCCCCAAATGATGGACGGTTTTGGTTAACTCTCGGGATTTTGCGACTTATGATGCCTCGAAAGTCTTTCCCTCAGGATCCACGAAACATCAAACCCCGATGCGTCGGTTTGACTTTTCTATCGGGAATTTCCCTGATAATCTGGATCTTCACCACGCATCTCCACAAACAGATGGCTCAGATCGTTTCCAGGACTTTTCCCATGGAAATCCCCGATCTCCTGTCCTGGTGACTCCCGATTTCACGAACGTCGATATCCCGATGCCTGTCAGGACTTTTTCTTGGCATGAGAAGGGTTAAACCCCGTGCACCTCCTCTGCAATCCGACAGCTAACGATATTTCTGAATGAGATCCAACGGCTCACGATCTCCCCCTTCTGTGCGCTTCTCCTGCCTCCTTCCTGGACGTGAAAAACCTTCCAATGGTCTAGATACTTTCGACTATTCCAACAGCCGATGTTTCTCCCTCCTCAGCTATTGCGCTTTCTTCCCAGCCTTGGGAAAATTCACCAAAACTCAAAGGCCTCAACCTTTGTCCTCTTTTTCCCCTCAGAGCTCTACGAATTTGAGTCCTCACCTGCGTTCTCAATAACGTTGTTCCTCCTGAGTTTTCACTTCCGAATCCCAAAGGGATTCTTGGACTTCTGTGCCTCTGCAGAGTCTTCACGCGCACACAGTGTTGTCTCTCCTGATCTTTTCCAAGTACTTAGACCCCTAAGGGATTTTGTCCTTCTTTCTTCTCCTGCAGATGGAGAAATATGGATGCCCTCCTGGCTATCCCTCTGCTCAAGCAACCTCTTGATGAGTCTGCAGGGTGTTCAGCAACCCTGTGAAGATCCCTCAGTGGATTCTTCCTTCAAAATACAGAACTCAAAGAGTTCTCTTCTCTTCTTTGTTCATGTCTGCACACCTACTCAATGCCCACCTGACAGAGTATCTTCTCCCAGAACTTTCAGCAGTTCTGTACTCTTCTGTGCACCTATGCACCTGCTCAATGCCCACTTGGCAGAGCTCTCAGAACCTTCAGTGATTTTGTTTCTTCCTGAACTTCTCAATAGAAGTCTTCTATTGTGCACTCCTTGCACCTGCTCAATGCCCACTTGGAAAAGCTCCTCAGAATCCTTAGTGATTCTAGTCCTCCTTAAGAACTCACAACAGAGTTCTTTTCAATGCACCTTTGTGCATATGCTCAATGCCCACTTGGCAAGGCTTCACAGAACTCCTCAGAGATTCTGTCTGCAACTATTTTCTTCCCTCACAGCCTTGCCTCCAAGGTATTCAACAACCTTGAGGTCTTCCCTGGCTTGTTGATTCCAGTTCTTGTGCCGCAACACATCTTTGTCTGAACCCGCAGTATTCAGAAGTGCTTCAGTGCACTGGTATTCAGAGACTGCAGTACTCTGTCATGCCCTCATGGCATGAAACCTCAAAGACCTTCACCTGAAATCAGACACACTCCTGCAAATGCAAACCTATAGCATACATCATATCATAAAATAGAACACACCAAGGCATCCACATAATACAGAAATACATGCAGGAAAAACTTCTTATGTTTATATTAATAAAAATGCCTCTTTACAAAGGTGTTCTTGAGCACGGCCTGTAACAAGGTCTCGGCTCCTTCTCTTCTACTCTCTACTCACAAACCATCACACAACTAACTTCTCTAAGAGATACAATCGATCTTTTTACATGAGGAGGCTCTTAGAGCTCTTCCCTCCAATCTACCTACCCTATTCAATTACATTGAATGGGTTGTCTAGTCTAGCATCTAGGTCTAGATATCAGCCTTACAAACATTTAAAGCCTATCTACTCTATGCCTACACAAAGGCACGGCTTCACAGCTCAACAACCTAAGCATTTAATTACATTGAATTCAGATTTCAAATGAGGCTGCGTCTCTCTCTTCAACGCGCGATTTGAATTTGCTAACGTGGCTGGCTGGCTGGCTGGTTGATGTGGAGAGATGCTCCTGCATCATACTCCTCAGCTACAAAATTCATGAGCTCTTGCTCATGAGCTTCCCATATCTGATTTTGAAATCCTCCTGGATCCCAAATCATCCTTTGGAGTTGTTCATCCACTCCATCTATTTGTTGTTGTTTCTTCTTCTGCGTTGTTACTGCTATTGTTTCATTCCTTTTGCTCAGCCTCTCCTTGCTGACAGTTTCTGCTGACCGGATCATCAGTTCTCTGATCATGCCGATCACTTCATCCAGCTGCTCCAATGGTTGGCTCTGTTCATGCAGTCTCCTCAACAGCAAAAAATTTTGGCACATGGGCAGATCACTGTGATCTCCCATGCCTTGTTCATCATCTGCTTCCAACCTCACCTGTTGGCTGTGCATGCTCTGCACCTTCACCCTTCTCTCCAAGGATTCTACATGTTCCCACAGATCAGCAAAACAAATGTTGTCTGCCTCTTCTTCTTCTACTGCTGCAAACTCCCATGTTGTAGTTTTTTCAGCTTCCTGGCTGAAAATATTGAGCCATTCCTCAGAATTCTCATTATCCTCTTCTGCTTCTACTGTTGTCAGCTTCAGTGCTGCAGCTTCCTCAGCTTCCTGGCAGAAATAATTGAGACACTCCTCAGAATGCTCATTCTCCTCTCCTGCTTGGGCAACTTCAAATATCTGCTCCAATTCTTCTGCGACAGTCTCAGCTGGCTGTCCCCCTGTTGTTGTTGCACCATCTACAACATAGGCTTCTGCCTCCTCTTAGGCAAGTGGTAGGAATATATGAATTCCCCCAATCATTAGAAGGTCCTTCAAATCCTCCTCTTCTGTCAGTTGCACATGCTGATCCAAACTCACCTCTGAGTTCATCTGCTCTGTCAGCTCCTTAGGTTGATTCCAACTCATCTGCTCATCCCTGCCCACATGGAAATATGGGATCTGTTCACTGCTCTCCTGGCAGATTATGAGATCAACTGATCCCATCTTCATCAACACTCCTTGTTGAATTGAACTCACCTCCGAGTCCACGAGACTTTCATATAGTCTCGAATGCTCATATTTGCTCACCTAGCAATATGGGATGTTTCCACTGCCCTCCTGGCAGTCTTCGAGATCCCGCAGCAACCTCATATCATTGCCCAGCTGGCAATGTGAAATTCCTTGGCTGTCCTTATGACAGTCCGTGAGATCCTGCGGTGATCTCAACTCGTTGCCCTCCTGGCAATCTGTAATTTCTTCTCCGCTCTCCTGGTAGTTCTTGAGATCTTCAGCTGATCTCCATTCACTGAGATCCCTCCCAGTCTCCGGTTCACATATCTAAACCATTTCTTTAGGTCCGTCAAGGTTTTCAGCATACCTCAACCATCCTTTCAACAGCCTACGCTATCTTCTAGCCATCAACTCTTTGACTAGCCATTTCATTTTTGGTTTCTTCATGGGCCATTCATATACCCATCTCGGTTTAGCTTTCTGTTGCATCCGCAGTTCAAGCTTTTCTATGTCTTCCCTTATTTCAGCGAGCTCTTTATCCATCCCAGCATGCCTATGGCCTTTAGTAACCATGGTGTTGTCTCTGTCTGCTTTCCTAGCAAACCTGCTGCTATCACTCTGCACTAAGAGTGTTTCCAACTTCATCCTACAGTCCTCCTGACTGCTTTCTTGATTGTCGCCTACCTGCAAACAACCATCACAGAGTCTCCAGCGCTATGTCTTCCTTTACCTTCTCACTTCACCTAAAATATACAAGTGAAGTTCCCACTCCGATACCAAACTGATGCGTATCAGAGTACTCTTTACCCCTTATGCTTCTTCCTGCCTGAAATGTACAAGAAAGAATCAAGGTTCTGTCCTCTTTTTCCTCACTTGCCTGCAATATACAGACAAGAATCAAGGCTCTGATACCACTTGATGTGTATCAGAGTGCTCTTTACCTCTTATGCCTTCCTCATCTGAAATATACAAAAAATAATCAAGGCCCTGATACCACTTGATGTGTATTAGAGTGCTCTTTACCTCTTATGCCTCCCTCGTCTGAAATATACAAACAAGAATCAAGGCTCTGATACCACTTGATGCAGCAAGTGCACGCGGTCACCACCTCGCGCTCCTGCTCACAGGATCGATCAATCATTTCATGAGCCGAAGCGGATCCTTCGATTCCCACTGTCGAATCTTGATAAAAACCCAATCCACAGGTCCTTACTTCCCTGTCACGGTCTCTTCTTCACGCATCTATGACTTTTCCCCGATGATAATTTTGGGTTTTAGGGTTTCATGATCCCCAACGTCAAGAGTCCCTGTCCTCTTGAATCCCCGATCTCTGATAAGTCAATTTCCCAATATGGCTCCTTTGCTGCCTTAGCCTCCCTGGCTATGCCTTTAGTCCACGCGACCTCCTCTTATATGACTGCAGTCATACTCCTTGTCGGGATTCGGGGTTTCGCGATCCTTGATGTCACAAACCTCTGTCCCCGTGATCTCCCGATCTTTGATGAGCAAATTCACCGATGCGCCTTTTACGCGTTAGCCCTCCTAGCTATAATCCTGGCCCATATGACCACTATCCCCATGACCGCAGTCTTACCTCTCCTATCGAGGTTTCGGACATCACAATGCCGAAATGCATAAACCTTTTGTCCACAGGATTCCCGATATCTTGATGCCCGTAATGCCGATGGATAGTTTTCCTTTTTGGGAAATCTCCCTAATGCTCTGATCTCCTCCACGCATCCTCCTATGATGGACGATCCTGATCGCTTCTCGTGATTTCGGAGTTTCCGCTATTGAAATACTCCAGTATCTCATCCCTTCGATCTTCGAAATGCCAACCGGCTCCCGATATTCACCCACGTGTCCCCCAACTGATGGACGGTTTTGGTTAACTCTCGGGATTTCGTGACTTCTGATGCTCCGGAAGTCTTTCCCTCAGGATCCGCGAAACACCGAACCCCAATGCGCCGGTTTGACTTTTCTATCGGGACTTTCCCCGATAATCTGGATCTTCACCACGCGTCTCCACAAATAGACGGCTCAGATCATTTTCAGGACTTTTCCCATGGAAATCCCCGATCTCCTGTCCTGGTGACTCCCGATTTCATGAACGTCGATATCCCGATGCCTGTCGGGACTTTTGCCTGGCGTGAGAAGGGTTAAACCCCGTGCACCTCCTATCTAATCCGATGGCTGACGGGATTTCTGAATGAGATCCAACGGCTCACGATCTCCCCCTTCTATGTGCTTCTCCTGCCTCCTTCCTAAACGTGAAAAACCTTCCAACGGTCTAGATCTTTTCGGCTATTCCAACAGTCGATGTTGCTCCCTCCCGAGCTGCTGCACTTTCTTCCCAGCCTTGGGAAAATTCACCAAAACTCAAAGGCCTCAACCTTTGTCCTCTTTTTCCCCTACAAGCTCTACGAATTCGAGTCCTCGCCTGCGTTCTCAATAACATTGTTCCTCTTGAGTTTTCACTTCTGAATACCTAAGGGATTCTTGGACTTCTGCACCTCTGCAGAGTCTTCATGCACACACAGTGTTGTCTCTCCTGAGTTTTTCCAAGTACTCAGACCCCTAAGGGATTTTTTCCTTCTTTCTTCTCCTGCAAATGGAGAAATATGGATGCCCTCCTGGCTATCCCTCTGCTCAAGCAACCTCTTGTTGAGTCTGCAGGGTGTTCAGCAACCCTGTGAAGATCCCTTAGTGGGTTCTTCCTTCAAAATACAGAACTCAAAGAGTTCTCTTCTCTTATCTGTGCCTGTCTGCACACCTACTCAATGCCCACCTGGAAAATTATCTTCTCCTAGAACTTTCAGTAGTTATGTACTCTTCTGTGCACCTATGCACCTGCTCAATGCCCACTTGGCAGAGCTCTCAGAACCTTCAGTGATCCCGTTTCTTCCTGAACTTCTCAATAGAAGTCTTCCATTGTGCACTCCTTGCACCTTCTCAATGCCCACTTGGCAGAGCTCCTCAGAATCCTTAGTGATTCTGGTCCTCCTTAAGAACTCACAACAGAGTTCTTTTCAATGCACCTTTGTGCATATGCTCAATTCCCACTTGGCAGGGCTTCACAGAACTCCTCAGAGATTCTATCTTCAATTGTGTTCTTCCCTCACATCCTTGCCTCCAAGGTATTCAACAACCTTGAGGTCTTCCCTGAGTTGTTGATTCCAGTTCTTATGCCACAGCACGTCTTTTTCTGAACCCGCAGTATTCAAAATTGATTCAGTGCACTGGTATTCAGAGACCGCAGTACTCTTTCACGCTCTCATGGCATGAAACCTCAAAGACCTTCACCTAAAATCAGACACACTCTTGCAAATGCAAACCTATAGCATACATCTACAGCATACATTCATATCATAAAATAGAACACACCAAGGCATCCACATAATACAGAAATACATGCAGGAAAAACTGCTTCTGTTTATATTTATTAAAAATGCCTCTTTACAAAGGTGATCCTGAGCACAGCCTGTAGCAAGGTCTCGGCTCCTTCTCTTCTTCTCTCTACTCGCAGACCATCACACAACTAACTTCTCTAAGAGATACAATCGATCTTTTTACATGAGGAGGCTCTTAGAGCTCTTCCCTCCAATATACCTACCCTATTAAATTACATTGAATGGGTTGTCTAGTCCAGCATCTGGGTCTAGATCTCAGCCTTACAAACATTTAAAGCCTATCTACTCTATGCCTACACAAAGGCACGGCTTCACAGCTCAAAATCCTAAGCATTTAATTACATTGAATTCAGATTTCAAATGAGGCTGCGTCTCTCTCTTCAACGCGCAATTTGAATTCGCTGACGTGGTTGGATGGCTGGCTGGCTGATGTGGAGAGATGCTCTTGCATCACTATGAATTTGTGGTGGTGCCATTTGGATTAACCAATGCACCCACCACTTTTATGTGCTTGATGAATAATGTACTTAGAAAATTCCTAGACAGATTTGTATTGGTTTTCATTGATGATATCCTAATCTACTCCATGAACAGAGAGGATCATGATTAACATATTATACTTGTACTTCAAGTACTAAGAGAGCATCATCTCTATGCTAAGTTTAGAAAGAGTGACTTTTTCCAGAAGCAAGTCCATTAATTAGGCCATGTCATTTCTAAAGAAGGAGTGGTAGTAGACCCTGACAAGATCAGATCTATTATGGAATGGCCTACCCCAAAGGATGTATATGATATCAGGTCCTTTATGGGCCTAGAAGGATCCTATAGAAGGTTCATAAAAGGATTTTCCAAGATTGGTTGTCCAATCACCGCCCTTCAGAAAAAGGGGATTAAATTCACTTGGACACCAGAATGTGAAGAAAGATTTCAGGCACTGAAATACCTTCTGACCCACGCACTTGTGTTTAATATTGCAGACCCTGATAATGACTTCCTCGTGTGTACATATTCTTGCAAGGAAGGACTCAGAGGATTCCTTATGCAAGAAGGACGTGTAATTTGATACGAATACAAAAAAATGAATGAGCATGAAATCAATTATGTGACCCATGATCTAGAGTTGGCTGCCATAGTGCATGCTTTAAAAATGTGTAGGCGTTACCTCTTGGGTAGGATATTTGTACTTATGACAGACCATTGTGGATTGAGGCACCTGTTTGATCAACCAATACTAAATGCTAGAAAGGCTAAGTGGATGGCTCTCCTTAGTGAGTTTGACTTCGAAATCAAACACATCAAAGGAAAGGAAAATAGGGTGGTCGATGCCCTTAGAAAAAGTGTGAAAATGATTCACTTGGAAATGGTGAGCACCTGTGAAACGGATGTCAGGGAAAGAGTCAGGAATGCACAAGAAACATATGCATTATTTAAGACCATGACCTCATACCTAAGGAAAGAGCCTACAAGGCTAAAGTATGAAGGCTATCAGATGCTCGATGAAGGCCTGTTGACTTATAGAAACATATTGTATAATTTGTATATTCCAAGTTGTGACGACTTAAAGAGGTTCATACTGGACGAACTACACAAGAGACCATATATTGGTCACCCAGGATATTAGAAAATGATCACGGCCACTAGGAAACAATTCTATTGGCCTAGATTGAAAAAGGACATAGCTAATTATTTAGCTAAGTATCTAGAATGCCAGCAAGTTAAGGAAGAACATTGTCACCCAATGGGGTTGTTACAACCTCTACCAATTCTTGAATGGAAGTGGGAAACCATCTCCATGGATTTCATCACCAGATTACCAAAATTGGCCAAGCATAATGATGCCATCATGGTAGTGGTGGAAAAATTGAGAAAGTCTTCTCACTTCGTTCATGTCAAATCGACTTGCAAGGCAATAGATATTGCCAGCATCTTCATGAAGGAGATATTCAGACTACATGGCATGCCTAGGGAGATTGTATCTGACAAAGATACAAAATTCACTTCAAGCTTTTGGAAATCCTTGATGGATGATTTTGAGACTAAATTGTTGTTTAGCACAGCATATCACCCTCAAACCAATGGACAGACAGAAAGAGTAAACCAAATATTAGAAGACATGTTAAGGATGCATGTAATGCATCAACCTAAGAAGTGGGAAGACTACCTTCCATTGGTATAATTCACCTACAACAACGGTTATCAAGAGTCACTGAAGATGATCTCATTTGAAGCCCTCTATGGTAGATCGTGCAAGACTCAAGTCATCTAGAGTAATCCAGTGGATAGAATTACAATCATACCTGACATGCTGAAAGAAATGGAACAACAAGTGATTCAGATAACGCAAAATATGAAAATTTCTCAGGATAGACAGAAAATTTACGCCAACAGAAAGAGAACTCCCAGAGAGTTCAAGACAGGAGACCATGTCTATCTCAGAGTTAGGCCCATGAAGAGTTCCCTGAGAATGGGAGAATGTGCCAAGCTGGCACCTCAGTATTGTGGATCCTTTAAGGTCTTAGATAGAGTGGGACCTATATCCTATAAGCTAACACTCCCTCCCATAGTAAAGGTGGTGCAGACCCCCCGACCCTCAAGCCGAGATCCGCGCNACTAAAACCAGGCCAAGGGTTAATCAAACCCTTTGTTTAAGCCACAAAGGACTTCGAGTTTTAGGAGTTGGAGAGTCCCGATGTATTTCCATAGCTCTTAGCAAATGCCAAAATGTGAATTGTCAACGAATTTTGACCACTCCAACGCGACGAGCACATGCCACCTGTTTCCCACTAATTTCGGCTTTTTGAGACTTGAGCGAACAACGAACAATCGTTCCTCTTCCCTTATGATTCCCTGAATTCTGAAATTTCTCCTTTGGCGAGATAGATGACCTTTCAGGAGACCATGTACTGGGAGTTTGAAACTCTCGACCCCAAATCACTTGTTGCGCCAATTCCTGGATTCTGAAATAGCGACCTTTTCAGGATTCCGCGTACCGGGAGTTTGAAACTCTCGATTCCAAAATCACAGCCTCCACTACTTCCCAAACTCTGAAATGTTGAAATGGGCTCAATGATGATTAGCCTTTAGCCAAATCTCAGTCCATGTGACTTCGTCCTCTGTGACCACAGTCCTACTCCAAAGACACATCGCGTTTCGCGACTTCGGGGTTTTCAATGCAAAGTGCCCTGACTCCTTGTCATCTGAATTGCTGAAATACCGAACCCTGAAATGCCGAAATGATCTGTCAACTCAAACTGACCACGATCAACAGTTCACGTTGAATCTTGATGTCAAGTTGGTGGATTCATCCAACTCTTAACCACCTTACAACTCCTATGGATCCTATGGTCCTTTCGATTTTGCGAGTTCTCCACGGAGAACTCTGACCACTAGATGCACTCCTCGATGACTTCTGCCCAAACGACTTGGTGTTCTCCCTCCTAAACTTGACTTCTATGAGACGATTTCAATCTTCGTCTCCCTTTGAACACTTCAAAGGTGTTATCCTTCCTGATCTTTCACTTGTAAACTCAAGCTTCCCAAAAGGATCCCTGCTCACACTCCTTGCGGCAAATCTTCAAATAACCTCTGGTTATTTGAGTCTCCGACCCTATGCACTCTTTGCAATAGAAATCTCTCAATCTTTTTTCTGGATTTATAAAATCCAAGGCTTCAATTGGCCTACGCACACCTTGCACGGCTCTGTGCTTCACCTGCACTTCAACTGGTATGAGAACAACGATATCTCTCCGAGCTTTCTGAGATAAAACCCAGAACCTCGTCAATGCACACCTTACGAACGTTCATTGTAGTCCTTGTAGGAATTCTCAGGGAGAGAAACAATTGAAACTCATTCTTCTCCTCTCTCAAACTTCATACATTCACCATGAAATCATACACACAATGTAGCATTGAAATAAATGCATAACAGAGAAACAAAACAACCGTAAACATACCATTTAACTAATGTAAACAGTAAGCATCATAACACCATGAAAATTGAGTCAAAGTTTCATATATTAACTCAAGTGCTCATGTACATGGGTTCTTCTCTATAGCTCTCTGCTACAGCTCTACAGCTTATGAATTCTAAATGATTATCCAAAAAAAATTACAATGATACAAGGGTGAGGGTGTCTATATTCGTTTTCCCTCCTACGCTTCTAAACTATCTAATCTATTAAATTAAATCTACCTACTTGCATTCATTACGCATAAATGCCTCTACCTTCGACAGATGAGAGCAACGCTCAAGATCTATTTACAACGTCTAGATATAAATGTAAGTACGCTTCCCTTAGCTACTATATTAATGTCCATTCATTAATCTCAAAACATTTCAAAATGTGCGTTGGTGCTTTTCCAGCTGTCTTCTGCCTTTATGCTTGCTTGGTTGGCTGCGTACGATGCTCCTGCATCATACTCCCTTGCTTGAAAATTTTCATGAACTCATGTTCATGAGCTCTTGCATAGTCTTTCCATGCCTAAGAATTGTTGCTTCATCCTCCCAACTGGCATCTTCAACTCGATGTCCTTTCCACTTGACCAAGTATTCAAAATACTCTTTCCTCCTAGTCTTTTTGCTAATCCTTTTGTCAATTATGCTTTCCATCTGTGGCTCTACAGCTATAGGAATTTGTTTTGTCCGTTGAATTTGTTTTTGTTCCTCCTCTGCTCCTTCTTCTTCAGCTCTCTAAGGGTACAAATCCGCAACATTGAATATCGGTGAGATTCTGACCCCATCGGGTAATTCAATCTCATATGCGTTTGCCCCAAATTTCCTTATGACCTTGCACGGTCCAATATTTTTCATCTTCATCTTATTATACATTCCCCTTGGGAACCTCTCCTTCCTCATATTCACAAGAATCAGATCACCAACTTCAAAT
Source organism: Picea engelmannii (assembly GCA_009831015.1). NCBI lineage: Eukaryota > Viridiplantae > Streptophyta > Pinopsida > Pinales > Pinaceae > Picea > Picea engelmannii. The sequence continues at coordinate 52,346 of ML809146.1, read as the reverse complement.
TGAAGTTCTCACCAGTGTTGATCTGCTCTCCACTTGTATTCTTGCCTTGAATCCTGCAATCGCTCCTTAACTCGGTTGTGGAGCTCCTTCATTCCTTCTGCAAAGTCCTCTGCACTAGCACTTCTGAATTCATTTTGTTCTGAATCTTTCAATTCAGAAACTCCCCTTGGCTGCATTCCATACACAATATGGAATCGACTCTGCCCTGTGATTCTATTGAGTGAATCATTGTAAGTGAATTCCGTCTGTGGCAGAATGTGATCCCATTGACTGTGGTGTTCAGCCACTAAGCTTCTCAACAAATATCCCAAGCTCATGTTCACGACTTCTATCTATCCATCCATCTGAGGATGATATGCTGAGCTAAAATACAAACTTGTCCCCAAATTCTTCCATAAGGTCCTCCAGAAATGCCCTACGAACTTGGTATCTTGATCACAAACGATACTCCTTGGCAAGTCGTGAAGTCTGGCGACTTCCTTGAAAAATAGGTTCGCAATATGAGTTGCATCATTGGTTTTTTGGCATGGTATGAAATGTGCCATTTTTGAAAATTTGTCGACTACCACAAAGATTGAATCATATCCTCTCTGTGTCCTTGGCAGTTCCAATATGAAATCCATGCTCACTGCATCCCACGGCCTTTCAGGTATGGGTAATGGTTGGTATAACCCTGTGTTCTTCCTTTTTCCTTTCGTGTGCTGGAAAATTTTGCATCTATCCACGAATTTCTTCACATCTATCCTCATCCCTGGCCAAAAATATGAGCCATTCATCTTTGAGAACTTTTTATCATGATCGAAGTGTCCGGCCAATCCTCCACTATTTTTTTCCTTCAGCAGGTTCTCCCTCATGGAGCCTTTCGGAATACACAGTTGATTTCCCCTGAACAATAATCCATCCTGGATCATGTATTCATTCCATTGGCTTCTATCCCTAAGAATTGGATTCTCAGATACCTCATATGCCTCTTCAAAAATCGGGTCATCCCTGTACATTTCTTTGAGGTTATCAAAACCCAAAGTCTTGACTTTGAATTCCTCCATAAGAAAACATTTCCTTCTCAAAGCGTCAGCAACTTTGTTAGTAGTTACATAAATATGCTTAGTCACAAAATTAAAATTTTGCATGTATTCAACCCATTTAGCATGTTTTTGGTTCAACTTCTCCTGTCAAGTCATGAATTGCAAAGCGTGATTATCGTTGTACAAAACAAACTCCTTGGGAACCAAATAGTGTCTCCATTTCTTCAGTGCTTGTATGACTGCATAGAATTCTTTGTCATATGTGGAGTACTTAATCTTCGCTTCATTCAGTTTTTCAATGAAATATGCGATCGACCTATCGTCTTGGCTCAAGACCACTCCAATTGCAAATCCACTCGTGTCACACTTGACCTAGAATGTCTTGCTGAAATCTGGCAAAACCAGAATTGGTTGCTCAGTGATCTTCTTCTTCAACAGAATGAAGATCTTCTCTGCTTCCTCCGTCCAATGAAAAGATTTGTGTCATTTCTTCACCGTATCCATCATCGGTGCACTAATTCCACTGAAGTTTTGGATAAATTTCCTGTAGAAGCTAGCCAAACCATGAAAGCTTCGTATTTCAAATACACTCTTCAGCGATGGCCAATCCTTAATCGCCTTTATCTTTTCCGGATCCATTTTCAGTTCATTTGCAGAAATAACAAAACCTAAAGACTTATACTTCTGATAGGCGGCAACGAACAAGGTAGTTCGTCCACTACTATATCAGTAAACTCTTCCAGTAACTCCTGTATTTCTTCTAGTAAATCATCTTTCCTCGTACTGGTCAAAACAATTTTGGGTTTCCTGACCACAATAAATTGCATGTCTTCCTTCTTCTTAACCTCATTAATAAGTTCCTTCCCACTCATGAGAAGTATAGTGTTTCTCATTTATGTTTTCACCTCTTTATCCTTAATCAACAGAAACATGTGAGTCCTACCATTTTTCTCTAGGTTGTACGTGTTCTTTCTCCCATCATGAACCACGTTTCTATCATATTTCCATGGCCTACCCAGCAATAGATGACAAACATCCATGGGAATGACATCACATAATATTTCATCTTTATATCCTCCTATTTTAAATTAAACTAAACATTGTTTAGTGACATTTACCTGATGTCCTTTTTGTAGCCATGAAACTCTATATGGGCTTGGATGTACAACAGTCTCCAGCTCTATCTTTTCTACCATCTCTGTAGATACGAGATTGTCTATGCTACCGCTGTCCACTATGACCTTGCATACCCTATCTTTAGTTTTATAAGCAGTCCAAAACAGACTGTTTCTTTGGGTTGGGTTCTCTGCCTCCTTCTCTGGCTTCAAGAGAAATTTCCTCATCATCAAATATCTTCTACCCTCGGCATCTTCTGCCTCAACATTCCATCCTTGAGCTTCGGCAATGTGAGTTTCACCACCATCTTTCTTCCTATCTGGACACTCATAGGATTTATGTCCAATTTTTCCACAGACAAAGCATTTCACTTCACCTCCTCTGCCTCTTCCTCTTCCTCTGGCTTGAGGAAAAGTATTTCTATCAGCATATTGCCTTCCTTGTGAGCTTCCTCCTCTCTTAGGTTGAGGTTTCTTCCCCTCTTCTTTAGGTTTCTGAGTTCTGTCTTGGGCAATTGTTTTGCCTATGGCTTGACTTCTACCTCGGCCTCTTTGACCTTGCTTCCAGCTCATCTTTTCTTCAGCTTTCAGAGACATCTGATAAGCATCTTCCACATTTCGAGTGGTCATCATGCTCATCTCATCTTGAATGTCATATCATAGACCATTCATGTATCTGGAAAAAATTTCATCATCGCTTTCCTGATGACGTGCTCTGATGTTTATCCTGTAGAATTCTTCAGTGTATTCTTTCACTGACATCAGCTTCTGTCTCAAATTCTGCATCCTCTGAAATAGAGTGATTTGATAATCCCTGGGTATAAATTTATCTTTCATCTTTACAATCATTATATCCCATCTTTTGATTTTATGCTTGCCTTTGCAACGTCTATCAGCCTGTAGTTCATCCCACAACAGCGTTGCATTCCCTTTAAGTCTAGTAACAACATGTTTTACTTTCTTGTCTTCCTCAACATCCTCATAGTCGAAGTATTTGTCTAGAGCTCTAATCCAGTCTAGAAGTTCTTCAACATCTAAGTTTCCTTCATACACTAGAATGTTCATTTTTTCCCTAGCACCTATCCTTGCAATAGCCCTGAATAGGCGTTCTTCTGCAACTTCTTATCCTTTGTTTCCAGCTTCATTTTCACTTTCAGCCTCATTGATATCCCCAGCGTCGACTGTGCACCTCTGTGTTGTCTTCATAGCATCAAGTCTGACACGTAAATCATGCATTTCTCTTTCCACTGTTGGATCAGGCATTTTCCTGTCTCTTCTTCTCAGTGGCATGGATATAAAATTTTCCTCTTTTCTCTCTGCTACAAAAAGCAAAGAATTTGTTCTGTGCTCTGATACCACAACTGGTGCAGACCCCCCGACCCTCGGGCTGAGATCCGACAGGATCTTCACTAAAACCACGCCAAGGGTTAATCAAACCCTTTGTTTAATCCATAAAGGACTTCAGGTTTCAGGATTTGGAGAGTCCCGATGTATTTCCAAAGCTCTTGGAAAATGCCGAAATGTGAATTGTCAATGAAGGTTGACCACTCCAACGTGATGAGCACATGCCACCTATTGCCCACTAATTTCATCTTTTCGGGACTTGAGCGAACAACCAATAATCATTCCTCTTCCCTTATGATTCCCTGAATTTTGAAATTTCTCCTTTGGCAAGATCGACAACCTTTCGATATTCCACGTACCAGGAGTTTGAAACTCTCGACCCCAAATCACTTGTTGCGCCAATTACCAAATACCGAAATAACGACCTTTTCGGGATTTCGCGTACCGGGAGTTTGAAACTCTCGATTCCAAAATCACAGCCTCCATTACTTCCCGAACTCTGAAATGCCAAAATGCCGAAATGGGCTCAACGATGATTAGCCTCTGGCCAAATATCGGTCCATGTGACTGCTTCCTCCGTGACCACAGTCCTACTCCAAAGACAAGTTTTGTTTTGTGACTTCAGGGTTTTCAATGCAAAGTGTCCCGGCTCCTTGTCATCTGAATTGTCGAAATACCGAACCCCAAAATGCCAAAATGATCTATCGGCTCAAACTGACCATGATCAACAGTTCACATTGACTCTTGATGTCAGGGTGGCGGATTCATCCAACTCCTAACCACCTTATAGCTCCTCTAGATCCTACAGTCCTCACGATTTCGCGAGTTCTCCACGGATAACTCTGACCACTAGATGCACTCCTCGATGACTTATGACCAAACAAATCAGTGTTCTCCCTCCTGAACTTGACTTCTATGAGACGATTTTGATCTCCATCTCCCTTTGACCACTTCAAAGGTGTTATCCTTCCTGAGCTTTCACTTGTAAACTCAAGCTTCCCAAAAGGATCCCTGCTCGCACTCCTTGCGGAAAATCTTCAAATAACCTCTGGTTATTTGAGTCTCCGACCCTGTGCACTCTTTGCAATAGAAATCTCTCAGTCTTCTTTCTATATTTATAAAATCCAAGGCTTCAATTGGCCTATGCACACCTTGCATGACTCTATGCTTCACCTGCACTTCAGCTGGTATGAGAACAACGATATCTCTCTGAGATTTCTGAGATAAAACTTAGAACCTCATCAACGCACACCTTGCGGACGTTCATTGTACTCCTTGCAGGAATTCTCAGGGAGAGAAACAATTGAAACTCATTCTTCTCCTCTCTCAGACTTCATACATTCACCATGAAATCATACACACAATGCAGCATTGAAATAAATGCATAACAGAGAAACAAAACAACTGTAAACATACCATTTAACTAATGTAAACAGTAAGCATCATAACACCATGAAAATTGAGTCAAAGTTTCATATATTAACTCAAGTGCTCCTGTACATGGGTTCTTCTCTACAGCTCTCTACTACAACTCTACAGCTTATGAATTATGAATGATCATCCCAAAAAATTACAATGATACAAGGGTGAGGGTGTCTATATCCATTTTCCCTCCTACGCTTCTAAACTGTCTAATCTATTAAATTAAATCTACCTACTTGCATTCATTACGCATAAATGCCTCTACCTTCGACAGATGAGAGCAACGCTCAAGATCTGTTTACAACATCTAGATATAAATGTAAGTACACTTCCCTTAGATACTATATTAATGTCCATTCATTAATCTCAAAACATTTCAAAATGTGCGTTGGTGCTTTTCCAGCTGTCTTCCGCCTTTATGCTTTCTTGGCTGGCTGTGTATGATGCTCCTGCATCAAAAGGCACATAATGTTTTCCATGTTTCATTATTGAAGAAATATGTACATGATTCTAATCATATAATTGACTGGTCTATGATCCAGGTGAAGCCGGAGGGATAATTCATGCCAGAACCTCAATGAATACTAGACAGGAAGGAAACCCCACTCGGGAACTAAACCATTGCACAGGTCAAGGTGCAATGGAAACACTTTGGCCCGGATGAGACCACGTAGGAAATGGAGGATGCCATGAGACATGCATATCCATTTTTGTTCACTTATGTATATACAAAGCATGTTGACAGATAGAACATCGAGGACAATGTTCCTTTAAGGGGGAGGGAATTGTAACACCCTATTTCCCCAATTTTTAAATATAACTATAATGGCCAAGAGACTATGGAAAATTCAATATGTGTGAATGTTTGATTTGATGGACCTTTGTATAAAAGGTCAATGAATGTAAATGTTGTTATTTACTAGAAAATGGATAAGTGTTGCATGACTATTGGAAGTTGTGTGTACTAAGAAAGACCATGAATTCTATGAAAAGAGATGGTGAAGGGGACCAGTAATGGTTGCGTTAACCTTCACCAAACCAGTGCCTTACTGGATTCAAATTTCTCAGGACCAGAATAGTCCTCTAACCCAGAAATGAATTACATTCAGGCTGGTAGGTGGGAAGATCTCCTCAAGAGTTAATGAGAGGATGGGGTAGAGCACCCATCTGTAGGGATTCTAGACCTAGCCAGGGACTGGGAATTCGAGCCACACACAACCTTGTTGAGAAATTCAAGATAGGAAGGTGTGGTGGGCAGAGGAAGACCTGCGAAGAGTGCAGAGATGAGAAGCTAAGCTCTCAGGTTCAAGGAAGAACTAAGAGATAAGTGTTCTGGTCGTAGGAAATGGCTGAGAAGGTTATGATACAAGTTGATAAATGAGGTTGGTCCTCCTTGCTTGGTATCATGTAAACCATTTCCAAGATCCTGTGGGAGGAGGAGAGTAACCTCCATCCCTAATATTGCCTAGCCATAAGAAAGGATTATGTTGTAGAGCATCGTGGTCTAGCTCGGGTGTGGATATTGGTAAATCCATTAGGAATGACTGAGCCTATGGTTGGGAGGAACCATACACCCCCTTCAGTAGTCGCTTCACGTTATCTAGTTCTGATACGTATTTTCCCAGTTTTATGTATTAATTTGGAATAGTGGATGAATGCTTGGATTTATATATACATGTATTTAAAAATGAATTTTGTGTGGAATGGTTATGATATGTGTATGCCTCTCTCTTTGTAAATTTACATTTTTGATTGTAAGTAAGTATTCCCAGCTTAGTTCCTGAGGATTCCTGGGACATAATCCTGTAAGACGATCGAGATAGGAGATATAGTGTCAACCTGAACCTGTCTATCTGAAGAGGATGCCTCTTCCAAACCCCTTTTCATGCAACCAGAATTCCAGACCCAAACCCTTAACCATTTCATGGTAAAGCTCAGGAAGGATAGAAAATTTGAAGCCTTGAAAAGGGGATTTCTCTTCGTTTGGAAGACGAGAAAACAACATCCATTCGAGAGGACCCATATGAACAATACCTAAGAACCTTAGTCTAATCCTAAGGAAGCTATGTCCCCTTGGATTCATAGCTCCAGAATTCCAGGACTTCGAAGTATGACCCACCTTACCAGCCTTATACTGGTCGAAGGTAATCGGGAGACTCAGTTTCCCATAAAGGTTGACCAACGTTAGTCAGTTCCCCGGGTGGTTAGGTGGACCTGCATGACCAACTAGATCGGGATCTGAAACCCCGAAGGTCAAAGCCGTGAAGGAATCAGAACCGTAGATCGAGGGATCCTTCGATTCCCTTCCCAACCGTTGATATACCTGGGATGCATGGTGCTAGCCCCTTTTTGTTCGAAGATTGGGCACTTCGGGAGATAAGATAATTTGCATTGCAACACTCCTGAACAATGAATCCCTGAGGTAACTAGATTCGTGGATCTATAAATCTACATGGTTGGATATCGACCATGAGATATGAGGAATATTAGAAGCATGTCAGTCCGGGGGTGATGTTGTGTAGTGACACCCCCAGGGTGAGATGGAACCTAGTTTGATGTGCCACATGTGACTCATATTTGTGTGCATCACATTCCCTATAGACCCATTAGAACATAACACGTGTCAACTTGACCCCTCCTATGTTTCAGTTCCTGATATGTGTCTGCCTAGCCAACTCAGTTGGCGAAGTGACCGGGACTCCGGGATTCTAGGACTTCAGGACTCCAAAGGGTCTGGGATGTAGCATCGTAGAGAGACTGAAATGGTCTGGAATTTAGAGCCACATGGTGAGATTACAGGTCTTCGGAGTTTCGGAACTCCAGGCGATCTTATGTGTAGATAGTAAATAGGCATGAAGCATCAAAGCACTGAAGCACTGAATCCATCCACAGCTAACATAGGAGGAAGAGAGTAATTCCAATCATGATATTGGACTGTGGATGGTCTTCCACCATTAAGGAAGGAACTTGGAACAATACATGTGAGGTGGATCCACGTGGGTGCCACGTGGCCCTGAACCAATAAATGCCCAAAGAACTTCGGAGAGACATATCCATCGGTTTTGGGCTCGGTTTTGAGCATGGAGACCATGGTTGGAAAACTCTAGACGGGCAGAGTGTAGTAGAAATCCCAAATGAAGGATTTGATCACTTAAGGAGAATGAAATTTTGAGGCCCCATCCCTAAGAAAGCCACTCATTTGTCGGGTGTGTTACAATACTCCAGCACCCACATCCTATTACAATCATCCAGGAATCATCCAAAAAATATCCCAACACATTGTCTGCAAAGTTCCTCCATGCGAACCTCTCTCAAACATGCCTATAAGTGGTAAAGTCACTAGGTTCCCAAACTAGCCTATATGATGTGAAGCACCCTTTTCTCAAAGCATTGTTCTGGAAGGTGCTAACACAAGAACCCACTTGATTGCCCTTGATAATCCAAGCAATCCTAATTTGTAGAAACTCAAACGACTCCTCAGAAGACCACTCCTCCAAGAAACTGATCTTATCCACCCCAGGAGTAAACTCCAGAAAGTGAAGGTTGTCCATCTCATTTGTATCGAGTATCGAGATGTCAAACACTATAATCCTAGGGTCCCAAGATAATCTCCATGAGGAACCATCATGTTGACATTGCACCCCTCTTATCATAATCATTTGATCACCATGATTAGACTGCGCTTACCTCTCCTGGACCCCCAAGATGAAATCCCTGAAAGGAGTGAAATCACTATCATGAATCATGTCTCACCAAGGAATCTCAGTTAAGTCAAAATATACCAACCTGTAGATAGACTCAATCATGGGTGTCATGAGGGAAAATCTACCTCTCCATGTAGAAAAAATATCAACAACTCCTCTCACAACATCCCCATAATGACGCAGACCAATCACTAGCATGACCCTATCGATCATCCTCATCATCTAAATCATTTTATCACTCTGAAGAATTCCAGGATCCCACCACCAAATTGGAAGTCCACCTCTCCCAATGCATGCAGAAAAATCTATGAGTCGATCCAACAGAGTCTGGATCTCCTCCTGTGCACTCTCGGCACTAATCACATGGTCCAAATGAAAAACCTTTTTCATGGGAACAATGCCCCCTGTCTCATCCAAATTTCTCCAATGATCCTCTCTTGTCCTATTATATACCATGAAGGAATCAAATAACAAAAATAGATGCCTCTTTCACTACCTACAAGACTGGAAAATGACTAGTGTGTTGGTCAACCCTGAGGGCATCACCAAGAAATCATAATGAAGTCTGGAAGAAGACTTGTGAGTATCCTTCTCCTTGGCCCTCATCTGGTGATATCCTAGATGAATATCAATCATTGAGGGATATTTTTCTCCCTGAGGCTCACCCATCCACTCACCGATATTGGGTAACCTCAACTCAATGGTATGCTTGAGGACTCTATCAGGAGGTTCCCCTGGAAGAAATGCCCCAAAACTCCATTGTGCATTATTGTGCGCCAATGAATTCCCTTGTGTACCATTTCCTATCATTGTATCATCCTATAGCATCATGTATCTTGTAGGCGCTATTGTATTCATCACTCTATTGGTGTCACATGAACCTGTATCCCATAGTGTACCCATTTTTTTCATATACCTATCCACCCAATACCTGGATGCATATACTTACTTACTAGCTGGTCCACAAGGAATGTGCTCATTTATCTCCTCCATAGATAACCCTTGAGCCTTTAATGGGATCTCCAAAAGAAATGGTTTATGATCCTCACAATGTAAAACATGAGCATAATCAAAACCCTCTGAGTCATGACTCTCCTCAAGTACCTACAACTCTTAATGATCCTCATGTAGAATTTTCACAAGAGGATCCTCCCTCAAATCATGAGTGCCACTCACACCCTCATGTGTCACATTTGCCAAAGATGATGGAGTCTTTGTTTTAAGTGATGAAGAGCGTTCCAAACTCAACTGGTAACAAAGCTCCTCAACATATCGTTCCTTGTCTTCAGCGAACATGAGAGAAAGGTCCCTATCCATGAATAGTTGCAAGTAATATGAATTCATCTGCTCTAGTGCTTCTTTCATTATATTCAATTGATCACTAGTGACTCCACCTACAACTCATTTTTTTCTATCCTCCATCTTGGTTTTCCACATAAGACCTTCAATAAACTCATGAGCATCATCTTCCCTTGTCAACACTTGTACAATTTTCTCCTATGTGACCAATAATTGATCCTTCAAGTCTTGTGCTACAAAAGGCATTTCTTCATATTCATCATAGTTGCATGGGCTTCCCCACCATTGATTTTCTATTTTTGTTTCCATGGTAAGAACACAACCCTCATCAAAAAAAATTGGCTCACTAGATGATACCATGCAATATTCAAAAGGGGGGATAGCATCATGATCAAGCATCGCTTCATCAGGGAAAATCTTCTCTCCACAAGGCCTATCAAAGATGATCTCGAAGTTAACATCAAAGAGACTTGTTTCCCCCATACCATCACCAACATTTGCTTCTTCTTCATCCTAAATCACAGCGACATTAATTCGTTCTTCTTCATCCCAATTCATAGTGTCCCTCTACTGGAATAAAATTGTATCAATTTTACCTTCTTCCTTGTCTGCCCAAATATTCTTTGTGGTCTCAAGTTCTAAGGCCTCATCAACGTCCATGTGTTCATTTTCAAGAGAAGAAGCAAATGAAGAGTCAACATTTTCCTCATTTTTAGAAGTATCAAAATCTTTAGAAACTAGTACCTTTTTCCTTGGAACCTTCACCTTTTTGTCCACTTATACTTGGGGTTCATACCACTCAATATGTTTGATGGTGCAAAAATCCATGAATGACATAGTTGCATGAAATGCCTCACTAAGCATCATATATTCCGTCAAACAATATGTAAACTCCTCATCTTGCTCTTGTTGTCTTGTTTGTTGCCCCTTTGAACCACTAGCCCCATTGTTCCCTTCATTTTTTTGATGGATTTTTATAGACAATCTTTTATACCCTCACAGGTTGGGAGGATCACAAGATTTGATACCACTGTAATATTCCCTTTTAAAAAATTCTTGAAAGTTTACTCAGTTTGTAGTATAGACATTTCGTCAAACAATTTGGTGTCAAGGTTATTATATGTTTATTGATGTAGAGATGTAGTAACAATTACATCCCTATTTAATATATACTTGGCACCAAATATAAATATATAAAATCAAGGGAAAAAAATATCAAGTATTTATTCCGACTGTGATTATAATGAATTCCCGGCATTGTAAACCCAAGATATTTATTGCAACAAACACTTATGGAATCCAAGGTACAATTAAAAAACATCAATAAATAGTGTAGCAATTACGAATGCAAAACCCGGTATGTCTTTTGTTGCAGGTTACAAGATTGTGGGAGCAAAATCGTCCCAGCAAGGAGAGTGTAGTCACCCAGAATTGGAAGGCTTCCTGTAGGTGAAAACAACCTGTTTTCCCAACTCTTCAGTCAACAAGCCAACCCATGCTAGAAACAATGACAACTAGTGAGGCGTCCACACCAACACTCACTATGTCCTCATTGTTCAATACTCATGCCAACAACAAGAGAATGTTTCCAGCCACAAGGAAATTTGGTCAACCTATGTAGGAGCTCCACCAATCACCAAATAAAATCAACCCCTTGACCCAAGGCTTCACACAACACAAAAGTCAACAAGCAGATAAAGAACTCGACCCAACGGATAAAATTGACCCACAAGGTAAGAAATCGACTCTCCAAAGAGAATGTATGACCCAGCTTCAAAAAGAAACTCAGTCTCTTATTGAACTAACTCATCCAACAAAGAAAATATCCCTCAATAGGTAGATTCAGCCTCTATAAGCACAAATCAACCTCTACACACACCAATCAATGGCCAAATGATGGAAAAATTAGCCACACTGAAGCACGATGAATAAATCTAGATGATCTCTTCCCTTCGACCATCTAGGGTGGATGGTTTCACCACTGAAACCAATCTTCCAAAATCTCTAAGGTTTTCATAGCAAGAACCAAAGCCACAAGAGCTCTCTCAATTCGATTTTAGAAAATAACCAATGCATAATGAAAGAGGGTGCCCCTCATTTTCCTTGTATCTCTTCATTGACCCTTTTTTGACCTTTTAACCCTTTTTATAAGTTAAAGTGACTTTATAAACTTCAAGTCACTTAAACTCCCCCTTTTTATTAATTACTCAATGTCACTTTTCCGCCCCTTTGAAATTAAGTAATTAATTAATCCCCCTTTTAACTCTGGAAAGTGATTAATTTGTTTTTAAGACATTTACAGTCACTAGAAGTCCCTTTCTCATCATCCCAACCTTTAGATATTTTTGTTCCGGCTCCAACGAGTTATTACACAAAGGTTCCCCCTCAAATAATACGGTCCAAATAACACCTTTAGTGTATTTAATTAAATTATTCTCAATAATAGTCCCAAATTACGGGAATCGTCGGAATGGCACAGAACCAAGAATGAATTGTGCAGAAGTGATCTCGATGATGAAAGATGATAAATGGAATAGGTTGGGCCTCATATAAATCCACGAGACCCTCTGATCTCATTGGTAACATAACCTCGCCCCTTTGTCCAGGCTGACACAAACCCCATAAGTCATCTCCAACTATATAACAGGGAATCCCACAAATGGGGACATGACATTTTTCACATTGAGAAAAAATACAAAATCATTGACATCTTCTAACCGAAGTTGTTGTCTCACATCAAACAAAGTTCAGTTTTCTTCCATTGCCGATGATTTAAATCACTGCCCATTTTTTAGAACATCAATTTGTATGATAGGAGAATGTGCTCCATCGTCATCATCTTGTTTGATTGGAATTCATCTCCATTGACCTAAAATATGAACATATCTCGATCGATGAAACTCGGATGAAATATATAACATTTGTGTGGGAATCCAATACCTGTAGCATGAGATGCAACATCACTTTGAATATCACTACAATTAACATCTAATGCATTTTGATTTATTGTAATATTGTTAAAAAAGTTGCAGCTACATAGTAACTCACCTAAACGAGATCTTGGTATGATTTACCCTACATTTTATTTTTTCTCCATGTTTGTCATGGACTCTTGTATCCCAACCAAAATTGAACATATTTAATAATAGTTCCTCAGAAGGTGATGATGTCACATATATTTTGTTTGTTCGTCTAAGAGAATCTTCATTCTTAAAAATATATCGAAACACAAAAAATGGCATGAAGATGATTAAATGGACACATATACCCCCACTTTCCTTCAATCCAAGTTGTACCTCAAAATATAGCTTATAACTAAAGGAGCTTAGAACTCCCCGTTATGTATTTGGCCACACATGAGAGTGAAATGATGGTAATGGAATTTTGTGGAGTTCTCCACAAGTTTTACATTTTCTTGGAAGTATGTATTTGTACTTGTAAAACCAAATACCTTCATTCTTTAACCATTTATGCTCCTTGTTTAAGTACATCAATTCACCCATTTTTGAATGCACTACTTCAAATATGCTAGTTATAGATTCAACTGGCTCCCATTCTTCCCAATTGGAGATGCATAAACCTACAAAAGTATCATCATTGAAAGTAGAAATAAAAAATATAGTGAATAATTTATGAATAAAATATATCTAATTTAAATATAGAAGAATTAAAACACTAAATACTAACAATTAGCATCGATTTGGAGAAAATTTGGTTGCTTGGAAATGGACTCCTTTTGCATCTCTTTCTTATCATATACATGATCCACAAACACCTCCTTCAATTGTATCCCCTCCTTCTTCCGTATTAAACCCTTTTACAATGCCCTTCCAGTGTCATTCAACATCTTCCAGATATATCGTTTTCACTTTATGAACTCCTCTTCTAGATGGTTGGATTGTAATTCAATCACCAATAGACAAGTTAAAAGGAATCCAATTCCTTATATAAATATTTTTGTTGTATAGTACAACATAATAGAATTCACTATTTGGACGACGACATGCTTGATGAAACTAACCTACAAAATACGAATTTATAATAAGAAAAATTATGTAAAATTATTCAAATCCAAAAAATACTAATATGTATATAAGTGTCAAAACATGAAACCCTCTACCTAAATCCAATCCTCTTTAAAAATATATGTTGCAAGAAAATAGTTGTCTTTAAAAATCCCATATTATAAGATACTAAATGACCTGAAAACATATACAAGTACAAGGATGAAGAAGAGATAAGTGTTCTTCTAAAGATTAACATATAAATAGATTTTTACATGATCTTGTGATTCTTGGTTCATGTTAACCCATTTTGTGTCCTAGCTTAAGTGGTGGACAATTGACCACAATGTTGGTTACTTCTTTATATCTTATCATGTTCCTCATGTTCTAGGT
>ML809146.1:11602-26285 GCA_009831015.1 Picea engelmannii | reverse complement strand
CCCCCCCCCCCCCTCTATATAATCCAACATTTATGGGCATAAGATTTTCCATCCTTGACTAGTCTATATTGGTTCACTCTCCTTCTAAAAATGGAATATCTTACATACAAATATGGACTTCCCAATATGACTCCACATATGTCTAGAGGAACCACATCTGCAACTACTTCATCAACAAATTTTTGATTGATGGAAAACTCGAATTTTCACTATTTTCTCACTTTCAATTCCACATATTGCCTTACCCATCCCAAGGGGTATGGATGCAAATGTTCTTGAGTATCTAGGCCAAACTTCTCAGCCAAATGTGCAGAGATCAATTTGGATAGTGAACCTGGATCAAAAAAACAATCCACCTTGCTTTGCTTCATGTGGATTTTAATGAACAAAAGCTCAATCATCACCTTCTCCTCCTTTTCATTGCAACCAACTAGTGCCATATCTTTTTGAAGATAAGTGAAATTAATATTCCCTTTTGGTTCTAATGTGTTATCCACTCCTTCCTTGGCATCCGTTGATATCAATTTTTTCTTCTTCTTTTTCTGAAAATATTTGGGGCCCTTCTCAGGGTGTAATTTCCAACAATTCTCCTTTGTGTGTCCCTTTTGATCACATCCTTTACATTGTTGGATGGAAGGTGTTTCTTCTTGTGTTGCAACCACGATATTCTACTCATTCCACTTCTTTTTATTTTTCCTCTTCATTTGTTTCTCTTGTGGTTCTACTTGCTTGTGAGGATTTGTTTGTTGCTTGAATATTGGCCTCATCAATAATTGTCTTTGGTCTAAATAACATCAGTTTCCTAAGAATCTGAGGCAACAATGCACCCAAATACTTGACTAAAATTTATGTACTTTTGAGAGAGACTCCCATCTGAATTTCTCTCTTCCTAAACTCTGTCATGAACTCCTGCACTGGTTTTCCTTGTCTCTGCCTGAAGTAATGTCATACTATATATTGATGTTCCTCATACCCTATTGGATAAAACTAATATTTTATCATGTTCTATAACACTTCCCAATCATTCATGGGTGGCTCATTTCCTAGTGCTTTGGTTACTGCATCACTCTCCCACCATGTCAAAGCATGACCTTCAAGCTTCAACTGAGAAAAAGTGATCTTTTGTTTTCCAGTTACTTCATGCATGTTGAAGTATACTTCCATTTGTTGCAGCCATTGGTTCATCCTGATAGCATCCACTTGTCCAGCGTAAGGATTGATTTCCACCTTGGCCTCTACATGAATAGGTACAAGTGTCTTTCTATAGTTTCACTCTCCCATCTCTGGCTTGGTATTATGTTTTGTCTCTGTCTTATTTTCTTCCTTCTTGGGGCCTTCATGCCCATCATCTATTCATGGTGTTTCATTTCTCTTTGATGGAAATAGTTGTGACACCATTGATGTCAACGTGACCAAACTTTCCTCAAACAAATCCAACCTTATCCTTGGATATTCTTACTCTTCTCCTTCATAATTCTCCCCTGACATTCTTGATTCTCTACTTCACTCTAGCCCTGGAAACAAATCTTGTCCACTTCTTTTGTAAACATTGCGGGTACTTACCGTACATGTTTCAATAAATGCATTCTAACTTATGCTTTGATACCATCTTATCCGTAAACGAGAGGCTTATAGCCTATCTGTCTCACCAACATGGAATTCTCTGTAAAAAAATTATAACCTTATCTCTTTGGATGAAGGGAATTGCTCGACCAATAAATCCATAAGTCAAGTCGGCCCAAACAAAATGGAGTCAAAAAAATACAAGTTGGGTTGGAGGTGAAGAAAATATACCAAAGTTGAGTCGACCAAGAGTCAGATCGACCAAGTCAATTTAGACTAAAGTCAGGTCGACCAAGAAGTGAAATCGATCAGACGTGGACCTATTCGAACCGTGGGTAGATTTAGTCAACAAGTAATTGTTGTCAATTGAATAAGGAAGGTAAAATGACCAAGAAAAATCTCAGTCGGATGAAAGTCAACCTGTAACCAAAGAAATCAATTAAAGGGTGGATTTGGTGGCCAACAGTGAAGGGACACCTTCTGTAAATTGAAATTAGTGACCAACAACTGAGAAGAAAGTCTGAGGGGTGAATTTGATATCCCACAATGTGTAAAAATGATTTAAGGACGTTTTTGAAAACCCGTAGCACATAAAAATTCCCAAGGATGATTTTGGAAATCCCCTAACAACTAAAAACATCTGGAAGTCGAGTTCAACATTAGGCTGCATAGAAAAACGTTTTTGGGGTCGAGAGTAACATTCATGGGCAGAGGAAATCTTTTAGAAGTCAACTTTGGAATTCAACAACAAAGGAAAATATCTACAGAGAAATTGATAGCAGGCAGAGTGGGAAAACCATGTATATGCTTCGTGGGAATCGAATGACCACCCAGAAAACCCATGACTTTCGATAGATATTTTGTCTATGATTTATGGAAAAATGAAAACCGCCCAGTAAGGTCAGGAATATGCTCAACGACTCAAAATGAAATTAGAAACCTCTAAATGAATAGAAACGGCTCAAGAAAGATGGTCGTTGATTTCCCAAACTCAAAATCAATGCATGGATATGGTTAACGAGTCGTTAGTCTGGATTGTGAACCCATGAAGATAATATTCATATAAAATGAACTCAACCAATAACTGGCATGATGTTCTCATCGCTAAAACATACACAAGTGACCATTAAATTACCGTGCACACATTAACCATTCATAAAAAAAATATAACCACAACAATCATTGCACTTAAACTCATAATTTACCCTGGAAACCCAAACAGGAAAACCAACATTCTTTTGGCTTCAACCATGCTCTTATTTATTTAGCAATGGGAAAGTTGCAGGCTCTTTGGTATGTGTCTATGCTCCTCGGTGACATCTAGGAAACATCTCTACATCATTCATAGCCAAAGAACCCCCTTTCCCATTGTGGGGATACAGGCTATAGAATGTTGAGTCGATTGGGAGGATAACTGGAAGATCAGGAGTCCCCAACACTTCATCTTCTCTCTAGTTCGTCTCTCCTTCGTTTCTTTATTTTTTTGTCTTTTATCCCACGTGGAAAGGGTTTGAAGTCTCATTATTTCTTTTCAATATGGTGTCTGGCTTTACATATTTTACATACAAAATAGGACATCAATCATGATGGCATGGGGCCCTTCACACCAATAAGTTGATCTCCTTCGGCGTCCATATCCTTACATAATGTATGTGTTGATCGTCTTATAGTCTTGTGTCGATATCCAATTTATCTTTTCGGATATGATCTGGATCACTAGAGGTAGTGGTATTATAAAATATTAAATATTTTGTGTCTCGAGAATATTTATCATATCAAGAAAGATCTCACCAATATATTCTCCAAGGTGTGGTTAAGTATTGTCAAATGAAAATCTAACAAATAAGCTTCTTTAACTTTTAGATGTCCAACTCAACCATTATGGTTGACCCAAAATATTGAAATTATATTGGTTATTGAATTTCCAACTCATCAAACGTATTTTTTCTTAAAAGGGCCATTTTTGGCCAAAATTTCCTCTAATGACTAGTTCATGTTCATCCTTTACCTTTTTTTTTATGAGCCCAAGTTACCACAATGATTGTATAACCTTGATATTAGCCTTAAATTGAATAATTCTTGATTCCCTAAGAGAGGCATCATAAAAAACCCACTTTCCCTTAATCAGGTTAACAAACTCTTCTTCCTCAAGCCATAATTCTAATTGAATTTGAAAGGACTCTGAGGTTTTTCTCTTTCTTTTACCAAATCAATAAAAACTGACAAGTGATCAAAATCCTCAGTAGTTCCAACCCATTGTTTAATCCTTATCTGATCTCCAACTAAATCTTATGAAATTAAAAACCTATCTAATATCTTAGTTACATTATCATCCCCCAACCTCGTATTCCTTCAATTTGGAGTGACTTTTTAGGTTCAATATCAATAAACTCTCCATCTTCCATTTTTATTTAAAGAAATAAATCAAAGGATCTGGAATATTTAAAGAGTCGTTAGTTTGGATTATGAACCCATGAAGACTGTATTCATATAAAATGAACTCAACCAATAACTGGCATGATGTTCTCGTCGCTTAAACATCAAGGATGTGATAAGCTAGATGAAGATGACAAGGATATTCATTGTTTTGATTCTCACTTGAAACATGTACACCACATTTCTAGAAAATGTAAGGCTAGGACATTTCCTTATGAAAATGGAAATTCAAGTTTACAGTGCTATTTTGGACAAGATAGTTCATCTAATCGGTCCTTGTTAGAAAGGAATGTGAAGGAAGAAACAAATTCAAATAAATTCAATACTAAAGCTTCACCCCATTCACAATATCAATGTCATGATTTTGGAGTGGAAGGTTTGACTAATAAAAATAATCAAATGAAAGGATCGGTGTTGGATACTTGTAGTAGAGACATCCTAGATAATGATTAGTTAGATATATACTTTTAAATTTGACATTAGATTGCTTGAATGGAAGTGCAAGCTCAGGGGGAGAAACCCTTTTCCATTGATATCAAAGGGGGAGAAGTTGCAAACAAAGGAAGCTTTGCAGACACAAGGAAAGTTGGAGACAAAGGGAGTATCATAATTGAATAAGGTTTTCCATCAATGAAAAAGGAGGATATTGTTGGAAATATTGTTATCATTTATGTCAAAGACAGGGGGAGACTACATATGTCCAATATAAATATTGCAAGATGGTGATTATTGGAAATATTATTTTTGGATTTGTGATGCTCAGTTTGGATACCCTATCCTTGAATGCATTTTTACTCTATATACCTAGCTCAAATGGGAGCATAGGTTATATTTTTGGAAATATTATTCGGATACCTTTTCAATGGTATATGGAATTACCTTTAACTCCCTAGGAATGAGGAGATATGAATTTTTTCGTCCGACAACCCAACCAGAAAATTTAGGTTAGCTTGTCCAGTCTTTACAGGTCAACCTTGAAAGTGGGGACAAAAATACTATAAATACATGATAAATGTGTGCATTTGAAGAGAAACCAATCAAGAGATAAAGTATGAGGTGCGAAGAAGATATATGATATGTGCTAAAGGAGTTGGGGTATCTTTTTGGGATCTAAAGGTGTGAAAGAGAAGTCTAAGGGGTTTTTCTTGGGATTTTCTTGTTCTTAAGGTGCGCTTTGAAGGACTGAAGGTTTTTTATGCAACAATGTGTGTTCTTTTGAGGTTCTAATACTGCAATGTGCACTATTTTTAGTTTTTTATGCTGTAGTGTGGGATCTGTTGGATCATGTTGTCATTGATGTCAAAGGAACAATGCTTCTTTAACAATGTCTTTGTGGTTGAGTTATCCTACAAGTATGGTTAGAGAACCCATACTTAATTCTGTAATAATGAGATGAAGATCAGTGAATTTGTCAGTTAAACTATCCTAGATGGATAGTGTTTGTCATGCCATTTCCGGTGGTATGTGGAACGTCACATGACTCCTCACGGTTTGAGAGTTATGGCCTTACGAAGTTGGAGGACCCTCATATGTCGGCTAGAAGCCCCAAAAGGTCAAAGAAGTCAAAGTGTTTGCAATAATAAAGTGAAGTGACAAAGTCAAAGAGGATTATTTAAATAATAAAGGTAATGAAGAACTTTCTAATTATGGAAAGTGGTTATAAGTGGGTTAGCCCTAAAATAAGGAAAGTGGGTTAAATGGACAAGTGGCCATGTGAACAAAATGGCTAAGTGGACAAAGTTGGATAAAGGTGGCCATGTGGACAAATGGTTTTGTGGATAAAGTGAATATATGGACAAAGTGTCCAAGAAGATGCTTCTAAGGAAGCTACTTGGAGAGTGCAAATAAGAGGCAAGGGTTTCTTGTAAATATATCTCTCTTTAGAATATATTGAAGATCTATTCTGAGGAAGAAAGTGATTGCAGGATCTCATGGATGCATCAAAGTTTCCATAAGTTTGAGATCGAGAAAGTTTCGGAAGTTTAGAAACCCTAGTTTCTGAAGGAGTACGTGAGCAACAGTGGGCCAGAGCACGTACATACGAGGGCTACAGTGAGGAAGGATGCATACACACGCGGGCTAAAGGAAGTCAGAGCGCGTACAGTTGGATGAAGTCATGGAGACTTGAGTGTGAGTTGGTGCCAGGTTCTTGAAGTCTGAAGCAAGATCCAGATCTACATTCTATGGGAAAATATTTTCCATAGAAATTCTGGTATGGTTACATAGTTGTCTTCATGGATACTCTTGCTTATTGTATGGTGAATGCTTAAGGAATTCTTGGTATGGTTGTTGTGATATGGTTATGTTGGTTGATGGATAGAGTGAGCAGCACTCTTATGGTTCAATACTGATATGGTTCCCATAATATAATGGTTACTTATGATTCAGTAAAATTCATATGGTTGAGGAGAATGAGTAAGTTGTTGAAGAGCATAGATGCATTGTGATTGGTTATAGTACAAATTGGATAGTGAAAGGCAGAAGTGGATGTGACTGAAGGCTGCAGAGGATCTGAGCTTTTCAAGGAGATAAAACCCTAGTTGATCAGAAGTAATATGCAGGTTGCAGTATATATTGGTCGCGTACATACGCAGGTTGTACTATTGGTAGGGCACGTACATATGTGTGTTTCACTACTCATAGGTCGCATACCTATTGAAATATTGGTATCTGTTGAGGATTGAATCATCTTCTCAGTTGGTGTTGAGTTGTGTAAGCTGAGTCTTGCATTGTAGAGTTGGTTCTCTTGTGGAGTTGTAACTCTATTCATTTGTTGTTGATAAACCCAAGGATTGTAGTCCATAATAAAAAGAAAATTGTACATACATTTTGTGTTCTTTGTGTTCTTTGTGGTCATGGATTGTTGATGATATATGTTGTACTTGTTATCTATTGTTGATATATGCTCACATAAAACTGGTTATAAATGACAACATTAAGTGTTGAGTAAATGGTGATTGATAACTAAGGAGTTTTGTGAAGGGAAGTGGAAAAAGATCCCTACACTGATTCACCCCCCCTCTCAGTGTGGTCAGTGTGTACAACAATCGGTATCAGAGCAAGTCTTCACTATAAGCCTTAAAAATCTTGGAGGAGATCCATGGGCACACAAATGGATGATGAAGTTCCAATCCTTGATGAGGAAAATTATTCAACATGGAGAATAGAAATGAAAGTGAATTTGAAAGAAAAAGGAGCAAGTGCTTGGAAAGCATCTATTGGTGGATCAGTTCCTTTGAAGAACAAGTCAAAGTTTGAAGCTCAAAAGGAAGAAAAGAAGAATGATGCATTGGCTCTCAAGACCATTTTCAATGGACTCTCAAGTTCTATCAAAGAAAGGATGGGACAATGCACTTTCGCCAAGGATCTATGGCTAAAACTAGAGGAGACATACCAAAGGAAGAAGGAAGAAACTAAAGACAACTCCATCAAGAACAATGAAGGTAAATAATCTCCACAATCCTTTGATTGCAATAATTCTAAATGTGATGATGTTGAATGTTTCTCTACATGTGAAGAAGAAGATTTAGAAATAGTTTGTGAAGAATCAAATGATAATTATTCTATGGAAGAAGTAGAAGAAGAACTTTCAAAGCTTAAAAATAAATTTGATTGGGGTCTATATGAATAAAACTATGACCATAGTTATATAGACTATAGCTATCTTTCGAAGAACACTAAAAGGTTTCTTGAAAAGAATCAAAATCGTATTTTGAAACTAAAGAAAATGCTCAAGGAACAAGAAGAATGTAAGAGGTCTCAATTAGAAGAAAAAGAAGAAGAGATCAAAAGACTAAAGAATGAAATAGAAGAAAATAAGAAGGTAGATGATGAGATTAGCAAAAGTCTTGAAGTTAATATCCATCTCAAGACCCAAATTGAAGGATCCAAAAGGGTAGAAAAACTGCTAAAGAATCAAGTAAATGAAAAGGAAGAGTCATGTAATAAGTTGGAAACTGAATTTGTTGACCTTAGAAAGAAAGTAGAGAAGTCAAACAAATTCTTGAATAGCTCAACAATATTGAATGAGATCTTGAATAGTCAAATATCACCAAATGATAAATCAGGTCTTGGATACAACAAAGAAGCTACACATGTTGAAGCAAGCACCTCAAAGAAGCTTGAGGTAAGTCCGTCATTCTCAAAAGATGGAAATAATATTGTAAGTCAACCATCTACACAAAGGAAGGAAACTTTCAAACGAAAAAAGAAAGGAAGACATCAAGAATCCATCTTTACACCTCAAAGAAGAGAGACACCTTCAAGATGGACACCAAAGCAAAGGTATGAAAATGTTTGTCATGGTCACTGTTACTCATGTAATGAATACGGTCACAAATATTTGGAATGCAGATATTATGCAAGGAGAGATAATGAAATACTTCATAACACCCTAAGGTGCTGGAGATGTAATCAAGTAGGACACATTGATGCTCATTATCACACCATGAGATGCTACAGCTATAGTGGATTTGGCCACAAATCACAGGATTGTTGGAACACAAGAAGACAATCCATGATAAGGAATTCATATAGCATGGCAAGAAGAACACATGAGGCTAGAAGAGAAGACAATGTTGAAAAAATGGAAGCTCGGAGCTTAAGTTCTAAGAAGTTGGGACACCTTCAGAAGTGGGTGAAGAAGACTGAACAATCAGAACATAATGGCATCCTTAAGGGAAGCTCAATTTTGACATCTTCTGAAGAGTATAGTGGTTACATTGGTAATAGCCACGTACATACACGAGATGACCTATAAATAGGTCGCGTACATACGCGAGTTGTATGTATAGCAGGACATGTACAGTTGGTAATAGATTTTGAAAAATTCTATGCATATGAGTTGCAGCGTGGTATGATGGTATAACTCTGTGTTGCAGGTTCTGACATGGTTTGTTGTAGGGTCTGACATGGTTTGTTGCAGGTTTTCATGATTACATGTTGGCATACATAATTGATGTATGTATGGTGATGACATGTGGTTGAGTGTTGAAATACTATCTTGGATGCATGGTACTAACCCTAGAGTGTGGATTGAGACTTTTTTCTATTGAGGAACAATGTTGGTTGTGACAGTGAAGTTATGGAACTTTGGTTATGAGATATATCATGATGATGCTAGCTAGATATATTTGAGGCATACTTCTAGTACACATAGTCTTGGATGCCTAGTATTTGTTGTAGTGAATGGAAGTTGAGGCAGATCTGTTGGGGTACATGGCTGGTACATATCATTTGAGCTCCATTGATATATCTTATGATGTATTGTTATAGGCACATTTGTTGGATATCTTGGTGCATGCATTTGACATGTGGTTGAGTTACATATTGGGACATGTAGTTGATAATTTGATGAGGTGGTCATGTTTTACATCATTGATGAGTCATAGCTTGATACGTGATTGGTAAACTTTTTGTACATTGTTAGAGGCACATGCTAGCAGTATGATTGGCACATGGTTTATGGTTGATATGACATAGATGTATGAGATCACATCTTGAGTGTAGTTCATCTTGTTGAGGTTTGGTGTATGGTTGATGCACTTGCTTGGTAAAGGTAGTGATACATGTTTAGTGCAATGTTGATACACTCATAGATGGTATATGTTTGTGGGGGATAGTACTTGGCTAAATTACATCATTGGTATTACTTTTTTTAGCATATACTTTGGTACATGATGTATGGGATGATATAGTTGAGACACTTGTGATGATGCTTGATGGTTGAGATACATGGTTATGGCACTTTGTTCATGGTAGAGGCATATCATGAGTGATATGAAACTTGGTTGAGGCACATGGTTGGCATGTTGGTAGAAGCATATGGTTGATACACTCCATTGATGATATCTTATGGTATTGATGTACATGGTTAATGTACATGGGTGTTGTGCATGATTGGCACACAATATGGCATAGGATGTACTTGGTTGATGTTTTTGTTCATGATTCTCTATTCATTGTTGACATATATTTTGCTTCATGATGTATGGTATGGAACGAGTTTAATGAATGGACAGGTCCAAGGATCTTCATAGGAAGAGCGGATCATTCTTGAGTAGTTGATCTATGTTCTGGTTGAGCAGTAGCAGCAGAAGAATATTGCAGTGATAGCATATTGTTCATATTGTAGAGAATATAGGGGGATTCATTCTTCTTCCCATGATTCCAAGAGGAGAGATTTACCAGATGCAAAGATAAATACTTGGAGAAAGAGAAAAAAGGCATGGTTCCAGGGGGATCGATGGTCATAGGGGGAGCATGAGCGATATGTATTCAGCAGTACATCAGAGTGATGTCCCTTGTTCAAAAGGGGAGATATTATTCAAAGGAATTAAGACAGAGGGAGAAACCCCAAGGATATTTTGGGTAGGGGGAGCAGCCCCAAAGAGAGAACTACCCTTTGCCATTGATGTCAAAGGGGGAGAGATAGTCACAATGATGTGATTGATATGACTATTGATGTAGAGAAATGTCGTGTCTACATGTTTCCATCAATGATTGGTGTTGACATCAATGTTGGTATTGCCATCAATGCCAAAGGGGGAGATTGTTGGATCATGTTGTCATTGATGTCAAAGGAACAATGTCTTTTCATAGTATATTGATGAAGTATGTATTGTCATTGTTGTGAATGGATTGATCAATGTGTTTCCATATGATCTATAGATGAAGATGGATCGATGTGTTGTCATTGATGGTTTGATGCATTCATGTATTGATTGTTGGATCATGTGATCATGCATAGAATCAATAACAAAGGGACGATGACTACTGTCATGGGTTATTCCAGTTGGATTGATGTAAAGATGACTCATTATTGTCTTGTCATGGTTGATATGAATTACAAATGGATGAACTCCAAAGTGGTCCCCTTATGGTGAAAGCCCTCACGAGAAGACGCTTTGCGGTTGAGTTATCCTACAAGTATGGTTAGAGAACCCATACTTAATTATAGAATAATGAGATGAACATCAGTGAATTTGTCAGTGAAACTATCCTATATGGATAGTGTTTTTCATGCCATTTCCGGTGGTATGTGGAACTTCACATAACTCCTCGTGGTTTGAGAGTTATGGCCTTACAAAGTTGGAGGACCCTCATATGTTGGCTAGAAGCCCCAAAAGGTCAAAGAAGTCAAAGTGTTTGCAAAGAAGAAATTATTTAAATAATAAAGTGAAGTGACAAAGTCAAAGAGGATTATTTAAATAATAAAGGTAATGAATAACGTTCTAATTATGGAAAGTGGTTATAAGTGGGTTAACCCTAAAATAAGGAAAGTGGGTTAAATGGACAAGTGTCCATGTGAACAAAATGGCTAAATGGACAAAGTTGGATAAAGGTGGCCATGTGGACAAATAGTTTTGTGGATAAAGTGGATATGTGGACAAAGTGGCCAAGAAGATGCTTCTAAGGAAGCTACTTGGAGAGTATAAATAAGAGGCAAGGGTCTCTTGTAAATATATCTCTCTTTAGAATATATTGAATATCTATTGTGAGGAAGAGAGTGATTGCAGGATCTCATGGACGCATCAAAGTTTCTATAAGTCTGAGATCTTGATGGCGAAAGTTTCGAAAGTTCAGAAACCCTAGTTTTTTAAGGAGTACACAAGCAACAGTGGGCCAGAGCGCGTACATACGCGGGCTATAGTGAGGTAGGGTGCATACACATGCGCGCTGAAGGAAGTCAGAGTGCGTACAGTTGGATGAAGTCATGGAGACTTGAGTGTGAGTTGGTGCCAGGTTCTTGAAGTCTGAAGCAAGCTCCAGATCTGCATTCTATGGGCTCAGATCTGCCATAGAAATTCTGGTATGGTTACATAGTTTTCTTGATGGATACTCTTGCTTATTGTATGGTGAATGCTTAAGGCATTATTGGTATGGTTATTGTGATATGGTTATGTTGGTTGATTGATAGAGTGAGAAACACTCTTATGGTTCAGTATTGATATGGTTCTCATAGTATAATGGTTACTTATGATTGAGTAATATTCATATTGTATGGTTGAGGAGCATGCGTAATTTGTTGGAGAGCATAGATGTGTTGTGATTGGTTATGGTACAGATTGGACAGTTGTTGGGTATGTGTTATATTCTTTGCATGTGTGTGTGTGGGCGCATTAGATTTGACAATTGCATCTGATGATCCCTCTAGTAGTTCTCTATGTATCATGTGCACCGGACACTTTCCTAAAGGGGTCCTAGGGGGGACCAGGTATGCCCCCCCCTGGTTACACACAGCGTTTGGGGCAGTGCCCCGAAAAAAAAAATTGGGCGGTTTTTGCTATTTTTAGCAGATTTTGTTATTTTTAGCGGTTTACTAAATTAATCCTGGATTAAGGGATTAGGATTTTGGTATCTACGGAATACCTAAAAACATTGTATATATTGTATGGTGAATGATGAAATTCAATATATGAATATAAGAAAGTTTTTCCCGGTTGAGGGTTTCCGGTATAAAATATCTATGTACTCTGTGTATGAGCCATTGATTAAATTATGTTTTGCTTAAGAATCTATATGCATTACTTTACTTCACAGGTTTAAAACTTACAACAGTGAAAGGAAGAAATGGATGTGACTGAAGGCTGTAGAGGATCTGATTTTTTCAAGGAGAGAAAACCCTAATTGATCAAAAGGAATATGCAGGCTGCAGTACAAATTGGTCGCGTACATACACAGGCTATACTATTGGTAGGGCGCATACATACGCGTGTTGCACTACTCACGGGTCGTGTACCTGTTGACAGATTGGTATCTGTTGAGGATTGAATCCTCTTCTCATTTGGTGTTGAGTTATGTAATATGAGTCTTGCATTGCAGAGCTGGTGCTCTTTTGGAGTTGTAACTCTATTTAGTTGTTGCTGATAAACCCAAGGATTGTAGTCCACAATAAAAAGAAAATTGTACATAAATCTTGTGTTCTTTTTGTTCTTTGTGGTTATGGCTTGTTGATGATATATGTTGTTGTTATCTGTTGCTGATATATGTTCACATACAACTAGTTATAAATGACATTATTAAGTGATGGGTAAATGGTGATTGCTAACTAAGGAGTTTTGTGAATGGAAGTGGAAAAAGAACCCTACACTGATTCACTCCCCCCTCTCAGTGTGGTCGGTGTGTCCAATGGGATCATATGCTGGGAATGATGCTATGAGTCTTGCTAGGACATGAAGGGTAAATGTGACTAGGGTTTGAACCTATGTTTGAAGTATGAAGGATGGAGGTGAATTCAGAAGTACTATGTGTATGAATATATGGTATTGGTGTCTACACATGTCTTGCTGAGTTGGTGCTCAGTTGAGGAGATTGGTGTCTCTAGTGGGTTGGTGCCTACATTTTGTTGAGTTGGTGCTCAGTTAAGGAGATTGGTGTCTCAAGAAGGTTGGTTCCTACAATATTTGTAACAATATGTTGGTGCCTACATACATTTATATGTCAATTTTTCACATACACTCTTATGTGACTAATTTTTAGATCTGAAAATTGCTTCCTAGTGATATAACAGTAAAATCCTAGTTGTTAGCACTCAACAATTTTACACTAAAAATTATTGATTGAAATTATATGCAACAGAAACACAAAATATCAGAGATGAATCATCAACACATATGAGACACAATATTTCAATTTTGTAACCTTATCAAATTCTGAAATCTTGAGGGAAAAACCAACCCTCCCATCCAATACAAATATCACCAAATCTGAGGAAAAAACCCATCCTCTTAGCTAATACAATTTCACCAAAACTTGAGGACAACCTTGCTCTCCAATAACCATTCAAATAAAAAAAACCAAACTTAAACAAATGTCCTAGAAATATATTCGTCCCACAAATTTGTTGTAAACCACCTATACGACCTGCTAACATCACTTGACATCCTGTACGAACCTGTTACTGCCCAAAGAACTTTGTATGTTATTCAGCTTACTGGAAACCCGCATACATACGCACTTTGCGCCACTGTAATCCACGTATACACAATTGTTCCACTGCAACCTACGTACATACGTGATTTTCCCTCTTGCAACTAGTGTATATATGCAATTCGGCCTAATTCAATCTGTTTACAAATACATAAAACTGGTACAGACACCTATGTACAATTCCTTCTCTACAACTCCCTCTCTCCTAGGCCAGATTTTCCACCATACAAAATTTCCCTTTGTTGAAATCACCAAGCCTCCTAACACAAGTACAAACTCACTTATGCTAACTCCATTCTTCCACATTCTCTACAATATATGAAATTTCACAATGACCTCTCTCCTTTATATACAATCCTTAGGGGTCATCATAGAATCCCCTTCACAAGTCAACAGCAAACTAGACTTTCTTGTGAGTGTGAAGCCCCAACACAAACCCACAAATCCCACAAATCCCACCACCAAACCCGTGAATCCCTAGCTTCATTCCAATGGTGGTTTTCTCCAAATGAAGAGTGTAATATGGTGCCCACGATGATTCTCGCATGCCCAACACCTAGGGCACATTAGAATACCTTCCCAAAGCTACAAAAATCAATACTCCCTCTTAGCGAGGGAGGTATTCTTACCACACTCCACAATCTCCTGGAAATAGCTTTGTATCCCACCCTGGGAGCAGCTCTATCTCCTGCACTAGATCTAACATAGCAACACTCTAATCCTCTTGGCTGGATGCTCCCTCTGTCACTGAAGA
>ML809146.1:0-11502 GCA_009831015.1 Picea engelmannii | reverse complement strand
GGGCTAACTCCCTTTTAACTATGGCTCCCTCTAAGCCTGTACCACTGGTGGAGCTGCCTACTCCCCCTCATATATTTCTCTTCTTCTACTAGTCACAACATGCATAGGTTGGTCCCTCGGCCTATATACTTTTCCCTCTCTAACTCTAGGACCATTGTTGTGTCTACACTAGATCCTCTAGGCATTCAATAACACCTATCCATCCCGGAACAACATTGCATATCCATACTCCTCAATCGTTGAGGCTGAGAACACACTCCTGGAGCCCATAGCGCATTTTCCACTCGCAACACATCCCTGACTCCATCCAGAATACCACTACTCCAGATCCATGTACTAATTGCCTAGTCCTCATACCAAGATCCTCGTATATACTTGAGTCAGACCCTATGAATCTCTCAAACAAATCTTGTGCCTATGTCATGTGTCGATGGCTCCCACTATATAAGAACCATGCAATCTCCTCCAAGGAAAGCATCCTACTTACCCAAGTTAGGACCATCCAATGAACTTCTACCCAAGTCCATCATCCAAGTCACCAAAAAAATCTATGTTTCTATGCACACACTACAACTGAACTTGTGTCCTCTCTCTGAACAGTCCCTGGTTGTGGATGGATAATTAGTCTAGTCCACTCTAGACCTCCACAACTCATCTTTGTGAGTGTCCTCATCCTCCTGGGTCAAATTTCTCATACATTGTCATACATCGACAATATGTAGCGCTCTAGCCCAATGAATACTCTATCTCATCAACCTGACATACACACGAAGCCATCCCATCCATGTCAAAGCACCCAAGCTTCATCCATCCCAACTCACCATTACAAGCCACTAGAATTCCATCCACATGGTTGGTAACTTGCTACACAACATACTATTGTGATCTGGGCTCTCCACCAATCCACCAAGTTGCAATAGTCCACAACTCCTTGTCTAGACAGTTTGTTCCATGTCTCAAACTATAGACCAACTAACTCGTTGCCACCTGCAACTGTCACTGTAGCTCCCTCTTAGAGATAACTCCTCAACACTACTACAACTCCCCCTTAGAGTTGTCACATGTGACCTGCCCAAAACAAGAACAACACTCTTCCAGTGTTGTATCACAATGTGTCTCAAGATTATCCCCTTCTCTTCAGATCCCAAGCTCTAATAACATGTCAAATTTTCACATATACTCGTATGTGACTAATTTTCAAATCTGAAAATTGTTTCCTAGTGATCTAACAATAAAATCCTAGTTGTTATTATCACTGAACAACTTTACACTGAAAATTATTGACTGAAATTATATGCAGCGGAAACACAAAATATCTTATAGATAAATCATCCACACATATGAGACACAATATTTCATTTTGGTAACCTTATCAAATTCAAAAATCCCGAGGGAAAACCATCCCTCCTAGCTAATACAAATATCACCCAATCTAAGGACAAAACCCGTCCTCTCAGCCAATACAATTTCACCAAAACTTGAGGACAACCTTGTCCTCCAATAACCATACAAATCAGAAAGACCAAACTTCAACAAATGTCTTGTAAATATATTTTTCCCACAAAGCAGATGCAGACAAATTGTACGGCCTGTTGACGTCACATGTCATCATGTATGGATTTGCTACTTCCTAGAGAACTATGCATGTCATTCACCTTATTGGAAACCTGTGTAGATACACGCTTTGCGCCATGGCAATCTCCATATACGCAACTGTTCCCACTGCAATCTCATACATACGTGATTTTCCCTCTTACAATCTTGCTTCCTCAAGATTTGAATGTGAAATAGGAGAATCATAACAAGACTTACCCTTTTCATATGTGCTTGGAGTCTAGAGAGATTTCTCTAGATTGGATTGTACATTTTTTCCATTTACCTCTTTGACCATCAAGTTCAGTTGATGACCATTCCCATTCATCACTAGAGGATCCTTTACTAACTGCTTGGAATCTAGGGTTTTTTATTTTTCCATAGCTCCCTTTTCCCACACGAGATTTCTCACTAACTCCTCCTTAGAACCCCCTTCTCCTTTGTGAATATGCCCCTTATCTCCTTTTTTATGGGGTGTCACTTCCTCACATTTGTTTACCCAAACCTTTTTGGTGACTTTTAGTGCACACTTAGCCACCACATGTCCATACCTATGACATCTAGTGCATCTAAAATGAACTCCCACGTAGTCAAAGGTTTGGTAATGAACCAAAAACCACCTCTCCAAAATTATTTCCTTGGATAATCTTTCTCTTAGGTCCATCTTCACTAGAATTCAAGTGATTGAACAATCATTTAAATTTTGAAAACTCATATCTACCTCTACATAGGAGCCCAAACTATTCCCTATCTATCTAAAACACCTCAAACAATAAAAAATGAAGAGGTAAGCCTAGTAGCTTAACCCATACAGATTGCACCAAGGATTTTTCCAGTCCAAGGTTGAAAAAAGGGCTCCATTTTTCAATGTTAAGGGTGTGTTTCCCCATCTCTAGTGGCCCTTCATTATCTTGGTAACATCCTTCTCTAACTGAAAAATGAATACTAACCGACCCCTAGTCAAGATGTGAAAAACTATCATGTATCCAACCATTCTTCTTCCATCCATGACCTCAAGGTCTTCTCACAAAATGTTCACCCATGAAATATTCCTACCAATGCTTGGCCCGCCATATCAACAACCTGATTAATTCTTGTATCTTTTTGAAGAACTAATTTAACCTAGCTTTGATTATGTTTAACTCAATGTCTAACGCATTTGATAGGAGGGTCTTCATTTTTCCTCTCTTCTTGCCTCACTAACAACTTCACCCATAGCTTGAGGCTTCTACTGCTCCTTCCCAACACCCTCAATCTTACAATACCATGTCACGTCCTCGCTAGATCCAAGATCCTACCAACCTCTAAAAAGACCAAAAGTGTTTACCAGTAAAAATGCCTCATGAAAAGTAGGCTTATGGGGAGAATTAACCTCCAACTCTATCGACATCAAATGTAATGGACAATCGTAGCTTAGGGGATGGAACTTATGAACAACCACCTTGTCGCCTAACTCCTCTGTATTGACCTTTAATGCACTTTTACTACCATTGCCATCTTGTACCACCAAAGCTCATACATCACTAGATGTTTAGATCTATTGAATCTTGGGATGGGACCTTCACATTTAATCCATCCAAAGTAGAAACCCTACCCTCCTCCTCCTCCCCAAGCTTTGAAACTTTGAACTTGACTAGGGATTGGGCCATGTGAAAAGATGCGGACCACCTCTAATGGGTCATCTATGTTGTTAACCGAGTTTAACTCCATTTCCTTGTCCCATCAACCCAAGCTCCAAACCCTTTTCATTATAGAACCCTAGCCAAAACCCCCATCCAACAAAACCCTCATAAATCAAGTTGTAGAAGAACTTGTAGGGATCCAGAAAGCTCATGCAAACTCATACTACATATATATATACTCTTGAATGTCATCAATTTTTTATTTATAATTGTATATTCCTTATCCAAAATTAATGAGATATTTCTAAATTAATGAAGATTTCATAATGTGATAGAATTAAATAATCCAAAAGTAATCAAATGATCCAAATGTAATTTAAGCATACTTTTGAATACTATTTTTTTTTTTTTAAATGTGTCATATTAATGTAAGCATAATTCTAATATCCAACATTAGTAAAATATTTATAAAATCCTAAATTAATAAAATGTTTAAAAAAATATTTAGTTGTTTTTAAAATGTTAATTAACAAAAAAAACAATGTAAATTAATAAAATAAAAATAGAAGATTAATAAAATAAAAATAGGATATACTGTAATAGAAATATATCTAAATTTTCTGAAACAGTTATTTATAATCTATGTAAATTTTGAAAATCTATACATTTATGCTACCTTGAAAATACACAAGATGCTTCATATTTGGTTTAATTATGAATATGTATATCAATCCATACTCATTTTCATGTGCATTTGTCATATTTCAACTTATAAGTATATTGAGGTCCAGGAAAGCATTACACTTAAGCTTTTTTATATAAAGTTATGTTTATTTTTCGTTTATATTATAGGGGAACTTCCCATCATATTGTGTATATGCTGTATATCTCATTATAACATCTTAACTTCAATTTTTTTTAATTTTGATAAATTTGTACTTTAAAGATTTAGTTATTTTTAATTTTTAATACATTTATGTTGAATATAAATTTATACTATCATAAATAAAATTAAAACAATAACAATATTTAAATATAAAAAATAAAATAAAATAAAACATAACAAAGCTATTCAAAAACTATCATAAACAACCAGAAATTTATATTTAATTTTTTAATATATCTATTCTTAATAAATACATCTTTAAAATAAGATTATATAAAAACATTTTTAATCACAGATTTGTGAAATTAAAGCATTTTGAAACTACCATATCCATTCTTCTAAAAATTGAAGATATGCATTATTCTGAAAAAGTTAAATGCTGTACAATCACAATGAAAGAGAGCTCTGCTTTTCCCTTCTGTATATTTATTGTACAATCACAATGAAAGAGAGGTCTGCTTTTTCCTTCTGTATATTTATTTATATGAGGCTTGAATGTTTACACTGTTTCGTTATCCTTAGCCTTCTGTACTAGTAAGTAAGGATGAATTTAGGTTAATAAATAAAATGGAAATTAAAGCTCTCTTTCTTCTGGGTATAGGGATCATCTCTTCATGTTAAAGCCTTTTCCATTTTGGTATAAGTATCATCTCCTCATGTAAGTGTATTTGGAGTAGTCATGTGAATTTAAGAAAGATTATGTGATTTAAATTTTAATATAGAAATTTAAGAAATTTAAATGATATATTTATGGTTTACATTATTTTTATCTTTATTTTTATGGGCTCAAAAATAAAGATGAATTTGTATCGAGAAATATAATGATGTTTAAAGTTTTTTTTCTCCAGACATATTACCAATCATTAATAGTATGTTATTTTTTTTTCATCGGTGGATAGTATAATATCCAACAGACAGGAAATAAAGATATATTACTAATGATTAATAATGTGTCTAGTAGATAATTTTTACGTCATTAATAGTATGTTATCTTCTTTTCATCAGTGGATAGTATAATATCCAACAGACAGGAAATAAAGATATATTACTAATGATTGATAATGTGTCTAGTAGATAATTTTTAGGCTTTTACTTTCTAGTATAGGGATAAGGGATATCTCCTCAAGTAAGTGTACTTTGAATGAACTTTGAAAAATGAAAGATTAGCTGGATTAACGGAGTTTTGTGATTTTCCTTCCAACCTGTCATAGACAATCCAAGTGTCAGAACTAGTGGCCTTTTTTAATTAAAATGAGAACAACATCTCCACAGCGTTGACAGGGTCAGTTGCAGAAAAATTCAGGCCTGAGGACATATACTTAAGTTAGATATGTAGTCAGAATTCATATGACAAGAATAATTGAATTTAGTTCATCAAAAGAAAGAAGCAATGTATCACAGAATGGAATGCAGAGAAATTGTTGTAATCACAACATTACCAAAATTAATTATCAAAAATAAGGTTCGAGTAATGTGATCCAGTTGTGTGCATCGCACACCCAATATTGATCGATTGAGCTGTAAGGATCAGTACAAGACACCCATTAAAACTTACGAAACAGGAAATTCATATTGATATATAAGTTCTGCTGCAGATGTACAGTTTATGATACAAAACCAAGGAATGATAATTAGTAGCAAATTAGTCAATTACACTGTAATGTGTTATACAGTTAATCTCAAACCTGACTTCTTCGCAAGCTGCCAATACTGGTTTGATTGAACTCTGGTCATTTATAGAATCCCACACACAAAATTTCATTTGAGACAGCATGCATGAAGGTTGATTAGCCATGATTTTTTGCAGTCAATCCGCAAGTTTTCTTCCCGTTTTTTTGGCTCAGATAGGTTGCCTTTCACCCATATCTGAGGTCAATAGATATGGGTTTCGATAGCCTGTACTAACACCAATATCATAATACTCATCAGATCATTAGCGTCCCCTAATAATAATTTTCTAGCAGCACCATAGATATATCTATGAAACAGATACTCTCCAGACTTCATCACTCGCCAACAAATATGACATAAGCTCTCACAGATCAAGCCTCAGATAGAGGTTTTGCTTTTCATTTCTGGGTATCAGTTGCAGAGACGAACTGTACAGGCCACAGCTTGGGCCCAAACTTTCAATCGTTCCTTCACTTGTTGGGGATGGTCTCCTGTAACATATAAGACCTTCTTTAGAAATATATATAATATCATCATATAACCTCCAATTAAAGATTGGCTACTACATCCAGAGACTTAGATGGGCAAAGCAGAGAAAATGCAAACTATGCAATAAACAAAGAACAAAGTCTTATACTCATAAAATACAAAGTCTGGTTGGTCTAGAAACACAAATTAATAGTACAGTTATTAAACTCAGATCCTAACTTTACATGGATATTTCAAGTACCCACATGAAAAAAGATTTAATTACTGACCTGGACTGGAGATTTTCCAATTGGCAATAGGAGATTGTGCATGGCCCTCATTGTTTGAGGAATCCATGTTATCCAGAGTAGACACAGGAGAGGATTTCTGATGCTGATCATCTTGAAACTTCTGGCCGATTGCATAACATAACTCCAAGGCTGGCAAGGTATTTGAGAGTTCGGGCATTTCTTCATAGTTGAAACCAAATCCCAGATCTAAACACCCTTTCAACTCATCTAAGTCCACGTTTGTAAACTTTCTAACTCTTGGAGTACTGGTAGTACGTCTCAAGGTTGAATAAGGAGAATCAGCTCTGGCCTCTTCGCTGGCTGAATCAGAAGCTGTCTTAGAGGATTGAAAATCGCTGAAATAATTGTAATCGCAAGAGAATTCCTCTGATAGAGCTTGATCTCTTTTCCTTTCCCAAGCCTTCTCACGCCAGTCTTCTCTAATAGCTCTGTATAGGCTTCTTCTGCTTCTAGTTTTCTTAGATTGACTGAAATCTCTGCATTGATCTGCATCTCCATAGACTATATCGATTGGCTTGCTGGGAGGCTTGTTTAGATCAGAGAGTGGGGACTTGTAGTTGTACCCTGAGATAACAGATGCCCCAATGGCATTACAGGCATTGGAGGATTTCTTACGTGATCCATTCAGACTCCTCCTCCTCAAAAGCCTGTTTGCATTAGTCACAACTTCATTACAGTCAGACCCATTTTTTAAATAATCCCATTTATCACCCACACCCTCTTCTGCATCATCTGTTATATTCCCATAGCTAATTTCTTCAGGACCACCATCATCATCATCAGAGAAGAAACCAGTCAAGTCTGCAGAAATATCATCAGTACTACTGGTAATTTCTTTGCTTCCTCTATTGGACAGAGAGAGCAAGGACATGCTTTCCTCCACCTCATTCAGTTCCAGATCTTCCTCAACATCAAATGAATCCATCTCTTCATGTGTGTTTCTCAAAGCAGAATCCATCATCAGACAATCAATCTTTCCTTCGCCTTATGACTACTACACAATATTGCAGGCCACTCAGCTCACACCCTGAATTCTAGATGCAAAATCAATCATCCATACACCCCCAAAACTTTAGTTCTGTAGTAATCTAAGTTATCTCAAAGACTTATAAAGTACCCAATCTTCTAGAATTAGCAGTACAAGGCCTCAAAAACCTCAAACTCCAACCTTATACCCTTTTCACATACACCAAAAAAAAACCCACTCTGATCTGCCAGTGCCAGTTCCAGAGAGAACCAGAATAACTCAGTGCAGTGACCACTAGAAAGGTCTCTGAATGCATTTAAAAGCGCGTGAGCTACAGTCCTATACCCCACTCACTCCATTCATCCATCAATAATCTACTTTTCGTACAAACACTGATGGACACATACCAATCAACAGTAAAAAAATAAAACCCCCAAAATTGCAATTGCGTATAAATACAACCGATGACTCTGACAAATTATGCACAGCTACAAATACAGCAAGTCGCTCCTGTTACGTATCCTACTTCTCCTCTTCCTCCTGTCATAAACAAACAGCAGAAAAAACAAAATAGAGGAAAAACCATTGACAGCCACTACTGCTAAAATATATAAAATCTATCGCCTCATTTCACCTAATATATATAAAACTCCGACCGAATATATATAAAATCTATGAATCCCATTTCAGATGGTAACGTTTCACATATCCCAGTTATTTTTTTACACTAACCACCTAATTTTGGCTGGATCTGACCTGGTACAAATCTCTTCTGATGTGATTCGAGTATTTACAGTCGCATAATTACGCTAAAAGACCTGTGATTCGAGTTTTTCCAGTCGCATAAATACACTAAAAGACAGCTTTTGGGGAACGAAAAATCATCGGGATTTCACCATATTCGAAGAGTTTTGGAGTTTTTCTAATTAACTCGGGATCTGAGGAAGATCAATAATTTAGGGATAAACTCAAATTTTTAAAGTTTTTTTAAAAGTATAATAATTATTTTTTAGCATTTGGTTAACTATTCTAAGAAATTAAGATTTTTTTGGGGGATATTTATTCGAAATCTGGCGAGAAATTGTTGGATTCGTAAATTTAAGTGATTATTTCTGTAAAATCGAAATCGGAGTACCTTGGAAGCTTTTCAGCAAGCTGAATCCATTTCTAGATTCAGAAATAGATTCTGAACAACAAAAAATAATAATTCCTATAAATTTATATCGCCAGATTCAATTTCGTAAAACAGCTAGCTAACCCTTTTTTTTTATATACCCCAATTTTTTGAAATTTCAAAACAATTTAAAAATTATCCAAATTCTTAAGAGTAGAGTTCTATAAACAAAGTTTTACTGAATTAAAAATGAAATTATAATTTCATACAAGTTTCATCCAGTTACACTTTATTTTAAAATAAATTCTTGGAAAAAATATTGATTAAATTATTTTAAAAATAAAATAAAATTCATCTATTAAAATTAAAAAAATTATTAAAAAGTCACACAGAGTCTTAGTGAATTACACCATGTCAATTGTTTTTTAGTACTTGTTTTATGGAGAGAAACTAGATAAACAATTATAAAATTCATAATAATGATTATGACGAAGATCTGAATAATATTTATCAAATAATTAAAGATAATTATAATGAATATTTAAAATGTTAATTTTTAGTATTTATATTTAAGAACATGTGTTTTTTTTTAAGAGGTCATATGTCCAAATCCGTTGATTTTATCAGTAAAATAATTGAAAGGAAGGTTCTCATACACCAATTTGATATATAGCTTGACTATAATCTTAAAAATAAATTATTATTATTATTATTATTATTATTATTTAAATATGATAAAGATAAAAATATTAAATTTAATCTTTTCATATCATAAATTTATTTGATATATAACTTGACTATAATCTTAAAAATAAATTATTATTATTATTATTGTTTAAATATGATAAAAATAAAAATATTAAATTTAATCTTTTCATATCATAAATTTTATATTTTTTATTATGAAATATAAAACATCCTTAAAAAAAAAATTCTTCATCTTAATCTTTTTATATTATAAATTTTATAGATTTCCTCATTTCAAAATGAATCTAATCACCAATTTTACTATAAAATCTTATAATTTATTTTTTTTAATTTAAATTATTAAAAAATAATATTGATTTCTAAGTATTTGAATTTTTTAGTTATGATTTTATTGTAATTTCATAATTTATATAGTTTTGTAGTGATATAGATATATCATTTAATATTATGTTAAGTTTTGTAGTGATATACCATTTAATTTGAAGTTTTACAGTGATATACCATTTAATATGGTATATACTAATATTATTAGTAAATCAACGTAGATTTATGTATTATTTTTTAGCTTTTACTTTTAATATATCCAGAATTAAAATAAATGAAAAGAAGTCAATTCAATTTAAATTAACGTATCGTAGATTCAGATTCGGTCTAATCTCTAATAATTAACAGTTAACCATGTTAAATGATTTAAATAATAACAACTCTGATTAATTTAGATAAAACGCAAATTAATTTTAATGCGATAAAAGAACGAAATTAAATAGGGTATCAAAGCACATGGTAGGTCTGCATCCACTGGTGCAAGTGGGGCCCGCGTCTAGCACACCTGACACCTCATGTATTCATGTCCATGACTTGGCAAAGACTCCATCGATGCATGCATGCATGCTTCGTGAGTTTGCTATGGCCATCATGATGTGAACGGCATGGCCATGACATGTCATGCTTGCATACGTATTCGTAATTGTGGTGAAGTATATCCCTACGCTTGAGTGGCAGGGGAATAAAATGCCACGTGGCGGATCGTTTTTGGAATGTTTGTTAGAATTGCTGTGAGAGGAATTATTCTATACTCTATTAGTTATATGAAGAGTAGGGAAAGAAAAAAAAATGATAACGACCTTCACGTGGCCATGGAAAACATGTGAACCCCACACTATAATTGTTGCCTTCTCTTTTTTAATTAAAAGTCATATAGGTTTCTTTTTCTTAGTAGAGAAGCAAAAGGATTGAGCCCTAGCAATCAATTTTTTAAGTACCCCCTCTGCACTGACAGGGCAAGCATGTGAACAGATGTGATTGGTGTTTTTCACATGTTCACAGGGAATGATTGGGGTCCATAACAGATAAAAGGGAATCCTATAGTGTCTCAGAGGATAAAGAATCTCAATGAGTGGGAAAAATTGTATGAGAAATATAAGCTTGGTTGGATTATAAAGGCAAATAAAAGAAAGTTGTTAGAGAGAACATGTGTCTCAACAATCACTGTTAACTCATATTTAACTCATATCACCCAGTCAAAACAAAAGTTCAATATAAAGCACATTGGACTAAAAACCAACTATAAAACTTGTGATGTCTCCACTTAACCTATATGTCTTCACTTGACCTAAATATATATAATTCACTTAATCTAAGTATATATAAAGCACAATGGACTAAACACCAAACTAAGAAACTTGTAATGTCTTTAGAAAATCTAAACATGTTTAGGTATATTTTTCAATTTATGTAGTGGGTTTTATTATTATTAGGATTTTTTTATGTTGGAAAACAATTTTGGTATTCTTTGTTTTTTTTTTCCAATATTAATTTTTAGTGATTATTTAAAAAAATCAGTAAACTTAATTATGACATTGAAATATTGTTCCTACAAAATCATAAGCACATGTCACGTAATTGCTAACAATTAGTTATGACGGGAACAAAACACACACAACACATATAGTGTTTTGAACACATTATCATTAGCGGACATGCTCATGTCTCTACGTTAAATCATAATTAATCATGTTTTAACTTATAATATATATGTAAATAATCTATAAAAACACATATTAAAATTAATTCAAAATGTTTGTTTTTCACATTTAGTTTTTGTTTCCATGGTTAAATGTTTTGTTTTTCACATTTAGTTTTTGTTTTCATATGAAACTTGT
>ML809145.1:74455-103336 GCA_009831015.1 Picea engelmannii | reverse complement strand
ACCAAGAACCCTAGGAGTGTACTGGGGGCCCTAGTCCATAACTAGGGTCTTATGCCATCCTCTAGGAGAATGGCTCTTGCAGCTGCATTAAATTCAACAACTAATGCTAATAACCTTAGCATTTCATTAAACTAAACTCACTTTAATTATAAAAAACATTGTACTTTAATAATTCCTTTAATTAAAGTAAATTATTGAGCTTGAAGGCTTTGGACGACTTCCACACGTCTAGACAGTTAGACCTGTGCAGAAGTACTTATCCGAGGCTACAAACATCAACAAGTCATTCTGATACGCTAAGGCACCCATTGCAAATCTCCATCTATGTGATGAAAATCACAATGTGGAACCCCATACAATATGAGGTGTAACAAGGCCCACATAGTATTGTTGGCCTCCCTTACCTCTCATATAAATAGATGAAGGAGAGAGTCTTTCCACAACATATTCATTCATTCACTTGTATTCACTCTTGTGATGAAATGTAACTAAGAGAAAAGAGCGCGCACGTCCTCTCTATCTCTCTTAAGTCTTCACTTGTATTTGCATTCTCTCTCTC
The DNA here is from genome assembly GCA_009831015.1 of Picea engelmannii. NCBI lineage: Eukaryota > Viridiplantae > Streptophyta > Pinopsida > Pinales > Pinaceae > Picea > Picea engelmannii. Next base: position 102,777 of record ML809145.1, on the reverse strand, counting down.
TTGAGACACTACGGTTTATTGGTCTTCCTGGAGTTTCTTGGACATTCTTGGAGTTCTAGGGTTAAGGCTTATCCCTTGGAGATTGGAGAATAGAGTTTTTAGAGAAAACCCTAGGGTAGATTTGTGAAGAAGAAAAGAAGAGGAGGAAGTCTTGCCTTGGAGGTTTTGTTGGAAAGATTCTTGCACTTGGATCTTCTTTGTTGAGCTAGGGTTTGATGATTTACCCTATCTAGGGATTTTTGGATCGTTGGAGTTTATGTACTGGCCATGAGAGAAGGATATGGTATGTACTTCTTCATCTTGAGCTTATATATAAAGTTTATTGCTGTCCACATCTTTATCATTTTCAGATTTGAATTTCAGCTATATATGTTCTTTATGCTTTGGTATTTACAGCCATTTATGTCTTGTTGATTGGACATAAGTAAAAGGGCAAATTGTTAAGTGATTTGACATCTAAGAAAGAATATAAGAGGCTAATTTTACTGCTGTAATTACTGCTGTAAAAATGCATTTTCAGATCTGATTATTTGCAGATAAGTTGACCTAGAAGGGGATGAAACTTACCTCTTTATTTGGTATCTTTTCTCCTTGAAATGTCGGAAAATTTGGGGTTGTTTGAAGTGAATTATTGTGATCTTTCCACAGCAGTTTTATACTCTAATTTACAGCAGTCCTAAAGGCTGAAAATTCTAGGGCTAAGATCTGGGAAACCTTCTAAGAAAAAAGTGAAATTTCAGTTTTGCATTAATTGCCCGAGTGCATGAAATTTTCACATGTGGGAATAGTACCCTGACCCTTTATGCACACTATCATCACCTAATGCAATAGGTGCACTCTTATTTTTCGTATCACTTAGTGATGCAAACCACTCTTTATGTGCCATGTGCCTAGTAGCTCCTGAAGGCTGAATCTATGTACTGGATGCACTCTTGTTTTTGTTATCATCTAGTGATGCAAACCACTCTTTATGGCCATGTGCCTAGTACTCCTGAATCTATATATCAAACATTTTCCGAATCTTTTGGCCATCAGGGAAGATACTAATGCATTATTACTTTTATCATCTCTATGATAATTTCCATAAAATTTCTTCCCTTTAGACCTTGTAAGATCTTACATTCTCTTCTGGCAATCATTTTATAAGCACACTTCTTTATCACAATAGAAGAATTTAACTTCTGCTCTTTAACTAGGATTATTCTTCCTCTTCTCTTGATTCTTGTGCCCTTTGCCACTTTTTGGATTATACAAATGCTTTCCTTTGACTTAAAATGGTGGTGGAAATGGATGTAGCCTACTTGCAGCAACTTCTCAATTTCTAGGGAGGCACCCTGTGCACTATGACTAGGGAGCCACGTGAAGCCTCTCCTACACATTCAGTCCACTATCGGCAGTCACAAAGATCTGAGGCTCAACCATGTCATTGGGCTGACCGAACGATGAGAGGGAGGGGGCAGCACCGACACAGCTAGCCACCCTAGCCCACACAACACAATGATAAGTTTCATAGGCTCGCACTTGCCATCTCTAAGGCTGATAGGCCCCTTGAACCTGACAATGGTCATTGGGAACAGATTGTCACTGATCCTGAGCCTCCTGCTATTAGTTGGAACTTGGGGGCCAACCCACAAGGACCATAATAATCTGCTGCCCTATGTTGGGCTCCTCCCTGCTGCTGCCTGATGTTACTGAACTTATGTTTTTTCCTGGCCATTGGTCATTTGATTATGATGTTGTTTAGTTGCTTTGTGAACTTTATAGATATATAGTATGCCCAAGGGTATGATCTTACTATAGTGGGCATTTTTGGTGTGTAACCTTCCCAATCTTGAACTTAGCTAGTGCTTGTGGTGGTTGCGTTGATGGCCTACATTTTTTTGTATAACATGTCCATGCACATCTCTTGTTTATATTAATAGTCAACTGAAGTGTGTGTGCATCTTTGAAAATGCAAACAAAACATTATGATAAGTTACTTAACTAGCTTTATCTGATGATACAATACACTTGGGGCCATTTCTTGTTGGTAAATAAGCTAATTTTAAAAACCAGATTGATATGCAACTTCAGTTTGCGTGCCATTAAAAACAGACACAATTTGAGACAGCTTCTAGCTTTTTGTACATCCTTAAAAGTTCTTCAAGCAAATTCTCTATATTAAGCAGAGGAAAATTAGCAGATCCTGTATACTTGGAGGTAGAGGGTGGTGCTACAGAGCAAATTATGATCAAAGAAGAATAGTTGGACACAAGCCAAGTACAAATTAAATAATCTAGGTGAAAGTGCGGCAAAGCTTTTGATGGTAAAACTGAATAGCAGATTCGCTACAGTTTACGCTCAAACAACCATAATGGATACTCTTCCTGAAGCACACAGAATCTGTCTTTGTCCCACACTAAACCTTGAGCTATCAATAACCATCTTTCAATAGAAAGTTAGCTTACATACAAGGAACTTTACCTTTGCCTCAAATAGCCATTTCTCATAGGTAGATGAATGCCAAGTCACATGACTCAGACTTGGCAAACACAAAGTAGAGAGTCAGCTGGGTGAATCAGCAAAATTCAGCAATAACCGTAAACTCATAAAATCAAGGAACATAAACTCAGCAAACTTATTGACCAAAACTGAGTCTGACCAGTTTTGACTAGGAGTTTCAATGGAGATTTGACTCAGCTCAGAAGCTCAGAGAGCAGAGAGACAACTCAGAAGTACCCAATAAGTTTAAAGATTCCTGTTTATTTATTTTTAAATGTGAACCCGTCTTTTTACGGACGGTAAAGCCAGAAAGAAGCTCAACCCACCCTCACACACTTAAGTGTAGAGTTTACTGGTACCTTGTCAGAACCATTGCAATAGTCTGCTTGAAAGCTACATCAACAATGTTCAATAAAATCAACAGCCACATCCAGCCAACTCCACAAAGGGAAGGAGCATGCCCGCCAGGGTTTGAACCAGGGTCATTGTAATTTGTCACAACAACTGCTTCAAGTTGTCGTAGACCACAGCCTGATGGACTCTAGAAAATGAAGGACATAGAGATAGGCTTTCATCCATTTATGTGTGCATTTGTGACCAATTATTATAATCTCTATGGGTGTAACCACATGTTTGACCACTACCTTAAGGTGACATGAAAATTTGTGTTTCTATGAATGAATGTAAGACATGCATAATGAGGATATTGTTAGTTTTTTAGCTCGGTTGGTATCTCAGCTGTGCCTATGTGTCCTAGGCCAGCTGATGGACACCTTAATAGCCCAGATCAGCCTTTTATCTCAGCCTTAAGTTAGACTAGGATAATCAGAAAAAATGCAGTCTTGAGTGGATTGTGGGGCCCAGGAAAGGAGGCGCCCTGCTTAGTGCTGTGTGGGACCCTGCAAAGGGGGGCGCACCACTTAGTGGGATGTGGGGTCCAGCCTCAAATCTGAGTCATTGAGAGCATGGCTGGGCACACATCTCAAGGCTGTTAGGTGACTGGCTGAAGGATAAAAGAAGGGGCTCAAGGTGTGAGGACACACATTTCTCATTTGTGAGGGTGAGCAAGTGAGAGCAAGAGGGGGGCTTGACTGAGGGCAGTGTTGGCTAAGTGTGAGGGCAGTGTTGGAGCTTTGGCTGAGGCAAAACCTGCAGGAGAAGAGCAGGTTCAGCAGCAAGCTATACAGCAGCAAGCAAAGGAGTAGAAGCAAGCCGTACCCAACAGAGGAAGGAGGCTGTACTGTGCACCAGAGAAGAGGCCGAACTGTCCCAGGCTGTACAGGCCAGTTCTGAGCCGATTTAAGCAGGTCGTACAGGTCTTTCTCTTGGCTGAGCAGAGGCTGAATTTGTTGGGCTAATTTAGCTGGGCCGTACAGTTTATTTGGCTGGGCCGTACAGCTACCAGAAGACATTTCTGTGATAATTTTCTGATGTATTTTTTGCTGCTGTAAAACACTTACTCAAGAACCAATAAAGCCCCCTCTTAGCTGGTTTTCCCCACACTGGGATTTCCAAGGGAATATCTGGTGTACCGTGTTTTTTATGTGCTTGGTTTTGTATGCTTCCGCTGTCATTTCGTTGTTATTTAACTCAGTTGTAGGTTACTAGCGTAATTTTCAGATTTATATCAGCAAAGATAAATTTCTGTGTTTTATAAATTACTGGCTGTAATTTCATATGCTGAGTTATAGGTGTAAAATCAACATGGTATCAGAGCGCAGCCTCTGAGTACAGGACAGCAAAAGTACTTGTTGTGCAGACCAGAAAAGTAAATCAGCAAGTGGGACAGAAGACCAGATAGTGTGAGAGAAACAGGGCAGCAGACTCAAATGGCCAGTGCAGACTTAAGGGTTGAGGACAGGCTAGATGGAGCCTCAAATTTCTGTCCTTGGAGGGAGCGAATTAGCTTGGTGCTGGAGGAGAATGGGCTGTTGGAAATTGCAGAAGGCAAAGTGGCAGCCCCAGCTGATCCAATACAGCTAGCTGCCCATTCCAAGAAGGATGTCAAGGCCAAGAGGATACTTGTGGATGGTGTCAAGGGCCACATCATTCCACATTTTTCTGACAAGAAGACAGCAAAGGAAATGTGGAAGGCCCTGGTAAAGCTATACCAGTCTGACAACCAGAGCAGAAAGATGTTGCTCAGAGAAAAGTTGAGAAGCACGAAGATGGCCAAGGGAGAGTCGGTGGTCACTTACCTCACAAAGTTCACTCAGATTCGAGATGAACTTGCAGCAGTGGGAGAGACCATGGATGAGACCAAGCTGGTGAGGACAGCCTTAAATGGCTTCACCAAGCAGAGGGACGTGTTTATATGAGGGGTGGTTGCACGGGAGAAACTCCCTAATTGGGAGAGGTTGTGGGACGACTTCACCCAGGAGGAGCTGCGAGTGGATGCATCTCAGGCTAGTCAACCGAACAGTGAGGGGGAGGAGAATGTGGCTCTTCATGAAAAGAAGAGCAGTGGAGCAGGAGGCTCCAGGGACATGGGAAAAGTGAGATGCTTTGCATGTCACAAAACTGGCCATTGTGCCAGCAAGTGTCCTAACAAGAAGAAAGTGTCGAAGGTTGCAGCTACAGCATCTACTGAGATGGATGCATTTGCAGAGATATTCGAGGACAAATTTTCTCTAGTTGCCACTCTTTCTAGCAGCAGCGGGTTGGTTGAGTTTGAGGACAGCGGGGCATGGTTCGTGGATAGTGGGTCATCTCACCATATGACGAGAATGAGGTCAGTGTTCCTTAGTGTTTCAAAGACGGACTCAGGCTGCCATGTGAAGAATGGAGCGTGCACCAGGCATGCAGTAAAGGGGGTTGGATGCGTCAGATTCCAGCTAGAGTCAGGAGCGTCTCTGGAGGTGGATGAGGTGATGTATGTGCCAAAGTTGAAGGTTAACATGCTCTCTATATCAGCTCTAGAGGATATGGGGTATGAAATAATGTTCGTTGATGGACATGTGCTCATACAGGCAGAGGGAGTGGCCTTGGATGCAACAATGAGGCTTGGCATCGGGCAAGGTATGATGTACAGGGTGATGGGAGAGCCTGTGTAGGTGATGGGAGAGCCAATAAAGCCCCATCTTAGTTGGTTTTCCCCACACTGGGGTTTCTAGGGTAATATTTGGTGTATTGTGTTTTTTATGTGCTTGGTTCTATATGCTTCCACTATCATTTTGTTGTTATTTAACTCAGTTGTAGGTTATGATCCGGATTATTTTCAGCACGAAATGAGAGCGGAGATATAACACAGAAATATACAGAGATATTGCAAGAGAGCCAATAATATAACAAAGATATATCGGATATATAACAAGAGGCACAGATATACAGTAATAAACAATTTCTATTAATGAAAGAAATGTACAAAACTGTAGAAAAACAGAGTGAAAGACTCGTTAGAATGGTGGGAGCTTATCTCTGAGAAGAGATGTGACGGCTACTCACATTCGCAAAAAGATGATTGTTTCAATGAGGCTCCAAGGGCCTTTTTAACATAAAGAAAATCCAAAACTCTAACCCCGTAAGATGAAAAGCCAATAGCTTTGTGGACCCCTTTTTGAGTAGTTTGGTGTATCAACTTCTCGAGGGCGTAACTTCGGCATACAATCTCCGTTTGGGGCACACGATAGCTCGTTGGAAAGGTATCGACGAGGAGATTCATTTTGGGGGCTCAATCAAGGCCTTTGGCTAACTATCAGATGCCCGGTCGCAAAAAAAAATAAAAAAAACGTCATTTAGGCCCTCAAAATGGCCCCGGAAGTTTAGGACCCGAAAAACTGCTAAAAATAGTAAATTGCCAACAAACTATTTTGAGCCAATTGGAATAGCTGGGTGGCCACTGACATCCACCTGGATCAATCCTCCCTCCTTAGGAAGCAAAGGTCTCCATTGCATTGAGTTCTCGGGGGAGAGGGGAAAGCGTTTGTTGAATCCGAATCTTGGTGAGTTGCTTGCCTTGATGGAGAAGTTGCGTTGCTTAGCTTGTTGAAGGCTGTCACGAACCTGTTGCTGGTGGGGTTGAATTTGTTCAACCAACTTGTTGTATCTTGGCTTGATTGGGCAGTGTGTATGTACTATTGTAGGTGAAGAAACAATATCTTCTTTCGCTTCTGCAATCTGCTTTTGTTGGAAAAAAAGGTCTTGGGCCAAGGCTGCAGTGGTTGCAGTGTCCTTCTGTTCACCTTTTGAACAGATTGTGAAGAAGCTGAATTTTGTAGTATGAGATACTACCTTGTGGCACTGTTTAGGTGGGACAGTAGTTGGAACTACCTCTAGTATCATGTAGAGATGACCCCCCACAGTAATAATGACTTCCACGTATATGGTTGACCCAAAAGAACATCACAGACATTCAACGGGGCAACATCACATAATACCTCATCCTTGAAGGGTTGGATGCCGTATGACAAGTCGACACTGTTGGCTGACACGAAGATCTCGTCCCTGGCGAAGCCACTCGATGTTGTATGGCTGCGGGTGTGGTGTTGTTGACAATCCTAACTGTTTGACGGCCTCTGTTGAGATGAGGTTCTTCTAGCTTCCACTATCAACAATAAAATGCAGCGGGGTCCCCTTCACCCACATCTGTGAATGAAAAAGGCGCTCCCCCTCTTCAGGATCTGCTTGTTCTTTTGGTTGAATTGTTGTGATCGCTACAGTAGCAGTGGGGTCTGCGTCGATGATCTGTCTTCTCCCATTATTTTTTGAATCAGATTATGAATCTGGGTTCAGATCTTTTTCTTTGATCTCGGCCACCAACGATTGTTTTGAGCGACATTCATCAGTGTTGTACCAAGGGCTTTTGTGGAAATCGCACCACTTTCCAGTGTCCTTCTTCGTCTTTCTATGACCCTTCTTTTCCTGTGGCTTGGACGGGTTTTCAAGAGGTTGTTTGTTAGGGCCATCTTTATCATACTTTGGTTATTGCATATTTGCAAACCTGAACTCCCGTTTGTTCTGGTGCCTAAATTTCTGCTCAATTTTGACAGCATATCGATAGGCAGCTCCCAATGATGAGATGATCAGGAAATCCATTTCGGTTTGGATGTACCTATGCAGATCCCCGCGGTATTTCAGAACCAGATGTCGCTCGAAGTCTTTGATACCCCAGCTTGGTGCGCAAGGTAAGGAAATTATTTGTGAACTCCGGCACTATTTGGCCCCTCTCTTGCCGCAGTGTGGTCCATCTCATGTATTGGTTGTCATAGTTACCAACAGGGTAATATTGTTCCTTGACCGCATCCACACAAAAAATCTCAAGTGTGCTCGACCCCATATATTCCAAACTCCTCTGTGGAACTTTGCTCCCAGTAAGTTTCCCACCAATGTTTGACATGGGGGAGAGCCTTAAGGAGTGCGAAGGTGATCTTTTCCCTGTTGAAAAAATTGTGAATAGATAAATAACCTTCTAGCAAATTTAACCATTTTTCTAGGGCATCTGCATCTATCTGACCTTCAAATACGGAAATATCAAAATTGACTTGTACCTTGAAAGGAGAGGTGATTCCAAAGTGGTCGCTTGATGAAGACGTGCCTGTTGTTATCGGCGGGCGTTGAAGGATGTGGGCAAAATTCTCCATCATTTCGCCCCTCTGTCACGTGAGAGCTTGCTCAAGCAACAGATTGATAGAATCTTATGCTCCATCGTTTTTCTTTTCTTCCGCCATGGAGGGTTTCTTGGGCGTGCGAGAGCGATTGTCCTCAAGAGAGACAAGCTCGAGACCCAACTTGCTATACTCGGACCTCATCGGGGACATGCACTAAAAAACAATCAAGAGCAACCTACTCTGATACCACTGTTCCGGATTATTTTTGGTACGAAATGAGAGCAGAGATATAACACAAAAATATACAGAGATATTGCAAGAGAGCCAATAATATGACAGAGATATATCGGATATATAACAAGAGGCACAGATATACAATAATACACAATTTCTATTAATGAGTGAAATGTACAAAACTGTAGAAATACAGAGTGAAAGACTCGCTAGAATGGCGGCAGCTTATCTCTAAGAAGAGATGTGACGGCTACTCACATTCGCAAGAAGATGATTGTTACAATGAGGCTCCAAAGGCCTTTTTAACATAAAGAAAATCCAAAACCCTAACCCCGGAAGATGAAAAGCCAACAGTTTTGTGGACCCTGTTTTGGGTAGTTTGGTGTATCAACTTCCCAAGGGCGTAACTTTGGCATACTATCTTCGTTTGGGGCACACGATAGCTCGTTCAAAAGGTATCGACGAGGAGCTTCATTCTGGGGGATCAATCATAGCCTTTGGCTAGCTATCATTGAGGTGCCCGATCGCGAAAAAAAAAAACGTCGTTTAGGACCTCAAAATGGCCCTGGAAGTTTAGGACCCGAAAAACTGTTAAAAATAGTAAATTGCCAACAAATTGTTTTGAGCCAGTTGGAATAGGTGGGTGGCCACCGATATCCACCTGGATCAGGTTACTAGCGTAATTTTCAGATTTATATCAACAAGGATAAATTTATGTGTTTTATAAATTACTGGTTGTAATTTCATACGCTGAGTTATAGGTGTAAAATCAATAGATATAAGTGCAAATTCCCTACAACTTTCATATGCAATACTGTTAAGAGTAAGTCCAATAAACTTTTTTATATCTTTTCACTGGCAGATTAATAAATAGAAACTCCAGATAATTAGGACCCATCTCTCACTCCCAAAACATTCTTTGATGAGATATACTCTTCCCTCCCTTTCAACATGATCAACAACTACCTGAAAGTATTTGCAACGTATCTCATTTCCTTTCACATTCTGCGCCACCCCTTCCCTTCCCCTTTTCTCTTAATACCTCCACATCGCCAATCAGTTGGAAGTGACCCATGATTCTGTAAATTTGATAACTTCCATTAAATTCCGCTTATCAAAAGAATGCAAAAAGGATTTAGAGTTAACATTATTATAGATTTTCCTGTCAGTCGGATTGTGGTCTCACGGCGAGTTGAAGTGTTTGTTGTAAGGATGGCCCAGTTTCAAATCCCAACAAGCAGGCTCTAGTTAAAAAAATGTATACAAGACTGTGTTGAAGAACTAACAACCTTGATGGCCCACCAATGATGCAAATTAAAGTGTTTACTCAGCAAATTGGTTCTGTTGCAACATGCATTATATGAAGTTCCATCTTGTGATTTTCATCACATTGATAAAGACTTCTTGTTGGTACTCTCGAGCATTGGACCTACATGCAGGATACATCTTCATGGAGCCCCTTCTCTTCGTTGCATTTGATCACTTGATGGAGATCTTTGGTTCGGGGAGTCTCACTTCTCCTTGGTTGGATGGTGATTGTGCTCACTGCTTGGTGGTTTTTTCGCGTGTGCTTGCCTTGGTGATCACCCCTCAGTTGCACTTTTGATGGATGTGGAGCACACTATCTCATTATGGTGGTTTGGTATATATGCTTATCTTGGTTGTGGATGATGGTTCTAGCCCCCCAAGGGGTTAGACGATGATGGTTAAGAGATATATATTTCATGATTGTTGAAGTTTCCTAGTGACTTTTGCATGATGATGCGGTATTATTTGATGGCACTAGGAGGGGGTGTTCTACATGGTCCTTAAATGTTTGATGTGTGATGGGGAACACTCTTGATGGTTGGATGGGTTAGTCTTTTTGTTATGTCCCTTTCTCTTATGATGTTGCTATGGAGGGATGATTCATGTTGCCTTTGTGGGATTTTCCTAGGTGATTTAACTTTATAATGTCACATTTCTAAATATCACCTAGGGGGAATGTGTTTCATGATGTTAGTACCCTCATCGATATGTTATTTCCTAAGTTTGAGTTAGAAAGGGGGTATTACAATATGATTTGATGGTGATCTAACCTTTTCCTAAGGTTAGATGGTGATTTTGATTTAATAATCCCTTGGCGGTGGTGCACTATAAGTTGGACTTTATGCTTTATTGTTATCATGGAGGGGTTTTCCTAGGGAGAACATCTATTATTTACATGGTACAACATTTTATTAATGTGCACCTCTCATTGGCACACATGGTCGTGGTGATTTAATTTGTTGGTGACTAATTGGGAGGAGGACTATGGTTATATTTGAGCATTAACCTTTGTGCACACATGTTGAGATTGATTTAATTTGTTGGTGACTAATTGGGAGGAGGACTATGGTTAAACTTGTGCATTAACCTTTGTGCACACATGTTGAGATTGATTTAACTATTCAAAGGTTAAATTAATCTAATTTATCCAAATAAAATTTAATAGCTTGGGCACCCTATTTTTTTATATGCTTCATTTTCAAACTTGGAGCATGCTCTTGTACTTGGTCTACTTTCTATTTTTGGAGATTACTCTTGGAGAGCGCACTTGTGGAGACATTTCTTGCTATTCTTGGAGATATTTATATCATTATTTCATGGAGTTTTGGCATGGTCAAAACCCTAATTCGCCCTTATCTCCTCGGATTTGCTTTGTGTAGATGGTCCATTTGCTATTTTGGGTTTTTAACTACATCTTTTCTTGTGGAGCACTCCATCCACTTGGCATCTAGCACATTCATCCATGGAGTTGGTTACCTTGGAACTCACACATGTGGAGTGGTTGCATGCATGCACATTCTTGGAGGGTTTTTTTCTTGTGGACGCTTGGCATTTGACTTAGTTTAATGCCTATTTTTGGTGGTGCATCCACTTCATGAGCATTTCTTGGTGCATACTTACTATTTTTGGATGAGGGCGAATTGCCTTTGAGAGAGTATTTTCCACAGGTTGTAACATGGTCAACCATGGATTTAGGAGAGATCTAACTACTCCATTATTATAATATTATTTTGACTTGTCATGGACTTAGTTAGAAAGATAATATATTTTATTGTATGAGAGATTTAACTCACTCTATATAAAGAGGAGTTTCTCTCCATTTTCATTTGTAATTGGAGATTTGGCAATTAGAGGATTATGAAAGAGAGAAGTGATAGGAAATTGTCAAGCTTGGAGATGATTGATGTGGAGCTCCCTTGTATATCAAATTCTTGAAGGCTAATGAAGAAGTAAGGTATTGATCTACTTTATTGTATGGTTATGTACATGCTCTACAATTTTGTTGTTATTTGTGTGTAGAAAACTTCTTGCTATCATTTTAATTTGAAGGACTATTAATAAAATCTATTTCACTTACGAGTAAAGCAATGTGAGGAGATTCTCCCTCTTGCTTTCCTTGCTGTTATAATTCTGTTTCATTTCCTTAATCTAATAAACTAATTATTGAAATGGAATTATAATTCAGCCTAATATGACAACACCTTCAAATTTCTTTGATGAGTAGCACCCCTAGTTCTCCAAGATTAAGTTTTTACACTAATTTCTAGGAAACACTTAAGGTTGAATTGCATCAAATTAGTTCCTTTCACCTTAAGTATACACCCAAATGATGAATGTATCAACAAGTTCATTCATCCCAAAGGTTGAATGTGGCAAATTAAACCTTTCTACCATATAACCATCCAAAGTAGTTGATTGTGACACACTAGTTCCTTCATTCATCCATTTCCTTGTTCCCTCTTCTTCCTTTCCTTTCATTCTCATATCCTTTTCCCCATTTCCATTTTCTTTCATATGCAACAACTTACATTTTGTTAAGGCTTACTCTTCAAGAATCACCTTGTGCCTCAACTCTATAACCTTAGCAATCGTATCTTGAGAGAAGCCCCCCTTAAGTGGGAGAAGAGCCAACCAGAAGTGTGAAGAAGCGCTACTGTGGTATCGTAAGTAGCCTTTCATAGCTGCACAAACTAGCCCCTCTGATGCTGGGGACTTTACATCATTTGGGGGTGCTAATTTTGTTATAACAGGTTCAATGTCGTTAATGTACCGATTGAGCATTTTAAAGAATTATGTAAGATGTTTGTTTTGAACTCTGTACTTTTCAACTTGTTTCTGTTTAAATAACCACTTTGAAGGAACCCTTAACACCAGGTGGGCATTGGAGTTTTTATTAAACGCGTTCACTCCAAAGGACTTGAACACGTGAACAACCAACCATTCACGATAGCAAATGCCATAAACAGCGTAGTGAAGCAAAAAACATGAATAGTGAAAAACTGATCCGAGAAACTTACAGGACCGAGCTTCTCAATCTCTTCATAGAGCTCCCGATGTTCTTCAGGAATGTAAATTTCTCCTCCGCACCGAATTTGCAGCTTACTGCAACTGCTTCTTGGTGATTTAATGTCTGCTACCTTGTTTTGGGGGACTTGAAGAATTTTTCCTGTGAATGAGGATTTGGGGGGTATGCGAGATAAAGAACAGTTGGGTGGTCTGAACATATGCAGAGATGAATTCATTCTTGTGTAGGAAGGAGTAACAGCAGTACAGGGGCTCGCCATAGCCAACATTTTCGTTCTTACGCCCTCTTAGCTTAGCTTGCTTTGTCTCGTCTTCTCTCCATTTATGAAAAACTGGCCATATTATCGTTCAACCACCGTTAGACGTGATCGGATAAGGTTCTGGGTTTTGCCCCTCATTAACAAGTTTGAGCGTTGAAGACACTAGCGTTAAGATTAACTTTAAAAAATAAGTTACATGTTTATGTGTCTCATTTTGTGTGAGTTGAATTAAAAAAAAAAAAAAAAGAGTGAAAATTTTGTTTAATAATAATAATCATAATCAACAATCAAAATTGAACATTTCCTTTCTAGTCCTTCCAATGGGTTCAAACCTGTGTTCTAGAAGGGTAATTCAAAAAACACCCTTAAAAAAATGTAAATTTTTGAAATTATTTGTCATTTATGAAGGACAACAAATATCATAAAATGTCAAAAGAAGAGTTAGATTTTCAATAACCCATCAGTCTCTTCACTTCCAATGCTTGATTGGTCAACAAGTATTGGTTCATCACCATATACTTACCTTTGGTATCTAAAGACTAAAATCATCTATGTTCTAGTTGTCTCTTATCTATTCCCTGATACGGTGTACCCTTCCACAACATTAAATCCATCACATAGCTCACACATAGATAAATATTCTACCTTTGTATTGGCACATGCACTTTTTATGTGTCACTTAATGAAAGTTTACTATAGAAGCTTAGACACCTTGTCTTTGTGAATCCCCACTTGAATTAATGTGTTATGAGCATTGTCGATTCCTCTCAATATAGAAATTGGCATCACATTTGGTTTATATTCTTCATGTTTTTTAATCTCACACTCACCATAATGTCATTTTAAGATCAAGGAGATGTATCCTTTGTAGCATTAATGCTTGGAACAGCATTTTAAACCTAGTTGGGATTATGAAGAAAGCTAGGGAGAAGGTAACATAATTTTATTGTCATCAAACTTATGGATTAGGATTATGCTCTAACATCCCACTCTTTTGTGCATTTTCATATGATTTGAGAGATAAAGTGAAAAATCAACATCCTTAATAAAAATTAACCTACTTGGTGATCTTGATGAGTAATTTCATTTAGTTTTGTGTTTCTATGGATCTTTGGAAGCTCCAAAACATAAACATCTTAGCTTTAATAATAAGCGATGGATGTAGTCATGCTAGATTGTCATGTTCTTAGAGGCCTATAATGTAAGTAGGGTCTCTTCATTGCTTTTATAGTATGTTGATAGAATTATCACCCTTCAACAAAGGTCTCAAGATCTACTACAATTTATTCTTTTTAAATGAGATATAAAATGAACATGACTCCCATGGTTTAGAAGGATACATAGATGCATTGTTCATGCATCATATGGATACACAGATTACATCCTTAGGCTTATATTGGTGTTCAAGAAAAAGTTTGATTTTGTGATTGTGTCTAAAGTTTTTATTTGTGATTTTGAACTTGGGTGGGGAGAATAACAATCATCCTCCCAACCACTCAAGCTAAACTCATTTGACAACTTATCTATGTGGTTGTTCATTAAATTTTAACATTTTAAATAATTGGAAGGACATTATTTTATTTAGAATTTTTTTCTTGAAGTGTGTAGGTAGTTTACTCTTATCAATTGAAGTACAACTACTTTTTCAACTTTTCATCATGGAAGGGTTGAATGAATATATACCCTTCAACTTGAAATTAAGAGGAGCCCTTCAAATTTGATCATTGCTCATAATAATAATAATCTAATTTTAAGGTCACGGTCAAGCCAAATACCAAATTGGTGTATGAGACCCCTTTCGCCCGTAAAGTCTACGGAGGTACCCTACCCCCCTCTGGATTTGAACTTGTGACCTCTTAGGAGACCCACTCAAGAGGTATAATTTTATTTAAGAGAGACAGAGAGATATTAAATATAATTTTTTTAGAGTTTTTATATTATTTTAGGTTAAATGAATTTATAACAATAATTTTGAGATGTTCTTTATTTTTCATTTAAGTGGGAATATTATTTTCATTTTTTTAAATATATATATTTGTTTGTTTTTTTTAAATATTAATAAGTTGAGGGAATTTTACAAGGCATTTATAGCCAAATATTGACCTAGCTTCAATACACGTTGACTAAAACCTACCTTGTGATAATAACATTGCAATACAAAGGTCCATGCAAGTAAGTTTCCACTCCTATCAGATGACTTAACCGAGCTTTGTTGTAATAGGACTTACAAGTTACGTGAAGTTGAGTTGTAGTCAACTAATGAAAAACAATTTTATGTCATACTCCACGAGGAAGAAGGTGGTTTCAACTCTTCATTGTACTTCCAAATACAACCTTACCCAGTCCCTAGAGTTTTGTTGAACAATTCCTTCCCTGTGGATCAACCTTGTCAATGTTGTCATGGTTAGCATAGCACCCTATTACAATTTAGCCTCTTACCAAAGAACTTTCCATCCAAATAGAAGGAACTTTTCAGACATGTCACTTTGAAAATTCATCATAAATATCATAAGCATCGTTGAAAATCAAACCATGATTCTTAATAACAATGGATTATTGGTGGGGTTGTGGTTTATTGATAAATTAGTGAGAGTTTATTATGGCCAAGTCAAGTTCAATTCTTAATAAATTATCATTTTTTGAACAAAATGTTTCTTTAAACTATTAAGATGATCAAAATATGTTTATAATTAATATTTTATACAACCACAAAAAATAGTAACAAGTTTAGTCACCATAAGTACTATAAAAGCTTAAAAATCATGTTGGTTATTTGCAAAAGAAAACAGAGATAAAGAAACGATATAACAACAAAACATAAGCACGACCCTTGGCCCAAGTATTAACATAGGAATTAAGTCAAGTTGTAGTAGAAAGGAGTCCAACATCATGAGATGGTCACCATGATCTAGGGTTGGCTCCCAACCAACACTAACAAGCTCAACATCTATGATAATCATATCCCTATTGTCATTGTCATGCCAGGGTGGCTTATCAACATCAAATATTGCAAGCAACAAGGACAAAAGCTTATCAATTTGCTACTCATGTTGGCACTGCTAGTTATGTCTTCTTCCCCTCCTTTCTTTCATTGCTTAGATGGATCAATGACATTGTTGACCTTCAAGCCTCTATGACTACCAAGGTCACACAAAACAAGTAGGAGAGGCATTAGGTGGCTCATTGCTCATGGTGCATGGGGCCCTCCCCAAAACTCCAATAAGTGTTGGAGGTGGGCCCTCTCCATTTCAATCGTTTATACTTGGACAATGATTTGCAAGGATAGGGTTGCTTGAACTAGGGATCTATCAAACCACGCAAAACTTATAACACATTGCAATTTATTAAATAGAACATCATTTCTCTTCTTCCTTATCAAGAAAAGAATTTCCACGCTAAGATGCCAAGAGCCCTAGAACTCTACATCGCATGAAAACTTATCTCCCAAGCATGATTCTTAGGAGATGGAAGTAAGGAAAAATTGACCACAAAAAGAATCAACCCTCCCTAAGATAGACTTGGTATTGGGATAAAGCTATAACATGTGTTTGAGCATTTTAGGTGCTTAACCACATCAAGCACAACTAGGCCTCTAGACCATAGGTGAGTAGGTCTCATGTCTACAAGAAAACTACCTATTATTAATGACCATGCAAAAAACACATTTTTGGGTTCCATGATAAGGTTACATAGGTCATGCATTGTGAAAATCCTTGTTGTAAGTCTCCATAGTTTGTTATTGACCATTGAGAATACGACTTATGCACAACCACTTTAACCCATATGTAGGTTTTTATTTCACAAATGCATGTGGCTATTTCATTTCTAATCCTTCCACCCAACTTAAGGAGCCTAAAGGCTTAACTTGATGATGATCTCAAGGATTAAACTTTTGACCCTATCAAGAATAGTCTTTTTGGATTGGTTGATGCATACTTGGCCTTTAGTTATGGCTACAACATCTAATCCCTCACCCATTTATCAAACAAACCCTTAGTAGTAACAATACCTTTCTTATAGAACTTGAGGGTTGAGAACCAAGGGATCTTGCCCAAGGTTTTTCATTCTTACACTAAGAGAGGAGACCACCAAATGGAGTGGTCATTGAAGGAAATCCCATGACCACTCAAAGACTTCGCTCTCCAAGATAGGGACAATTTGATTGACTCCTTGGATTCACAAATGCTCTGGGAAATATACAAGACTTTAATTTTAACTATGGCATGTGTAGTAACAATACCATAAAAGTTGAGGTGTAAATATTCTATGTATGTAGGGGTTCCTGAAGAAATTTAGTTTCTCAAGAGGATTGTCCAATCCCTAAATCACCCATTTAGCATATATTTCCCAGGCCCAGGTGTGGGTTTTTATGGTTCCCATACCACCCCAATTTCTTTAGGTGTAGCACAGTGCCTAGTTGACCCTATGAAATCCTTTACCTCCCTCATTATATCTAGAGGAATTTTAATAAGGCCTATCTCAATTTTTTATACTCACTCATGTTAGATGGTATCCAATGTGATGCATAATATACATGATTTGTTGCAAGCACTTAGTGCAAATTTGAAACTTGGCTACTATAGGGAGAGGTTTAGAGTGTTGGCACACAAGGTTTTGCAAAAGCTATGTGAGCGCTACAAGTCAGCATTGCACATGCACACAAGAAGATACACCGCGCGATGTCAATTTTTAGCATATGCGTCAGGCAAGAAGTTATTGCACGTGCCAACCCATTTTCTATTGTGCACAGGGACTTAAAGAAATCGCATGTAGGTTGGATCCATGAATATATTTTATAATCACTATAATTGTTTTTGTAACAACTCGACTGGTGATGGTCGAGGTTGTGGATGAGTTGGCAAGTTATTTATGATCATCATGCTCCATGGAAGATATGGGGGGACGTATGTGAATATGTAATGGTTTGGGTTTTTGTTCACTAGAGGGATTGAGTAGTAAGTGTCAATAAGGAGTTAGTAAGTTGGAGTTGAGTCAAAGCTCCAATTTAGTCTTGTATCAATCTTTGATGTTCAAAGATAGTGTGTGTGTATGAGAGAATGATCCATCTTTACGAGGGACGAAATGAAGCACAAAAATAAGATAGAAACACAGAGATACAATAATACTCAATTTCTATTAAAGACTGAAATATGCAGAGACTGTAAAAGAAAATACAGAGTGAAATGAACTCGCTAGAATGGTGGTAGCTTATCTCTGAGAAAAGATGTGACGGCTACATGTATTTGCAAGAAAATGGTTACAATGAGGCTCCAAAGGCATTTTTAACATAAAGTATAAATGCAAAAACCATAAACATCCAAAACCCTAACCCCGAAAGATGGAACGCCAAAAGGTTTGTGGGCTTCGATGGGAGTAGTTGATATGTCAACTTCCCTAGGGCTTAACTTTTGCATATGATCTTTGTTTGGTGCAATCTATACCTCATCGGAAAGGTTCAGTCGAGGAGTGTACATTCTGAACAACCCAATACTAGCCTTTCACATCTATTGGGCACTGCCACATCAAAAAAATGTTGTTTAGGACCTCAAAACGACCAAAGAAGTTTGGGACCCAAAACTTTGTAGGAAAACTGCCAAAATGGAATTTGTATGTTGAGCTAGTGGAATAGGTAGGTGACCATCGATGTCCACCTAGATCAGTCCTCCCCCTTAGGAAGCAATGGTCTCCATTGCGTTGAGTGCCCCCATCAAACGAGGAAAATTTTGTTGAACTTGATTCTCAGTGAGCCATTTGCCTTGGTGCAGTAGTTGCTATGCTTTGACAACTTGATAGAGTTGGATCTTTTGTTGGAGGATGCCTTTAAATTGTGTGTCCATGATCCGATCAATGGTTTCCTATTCCATGTAGTCAGGGTTGAGCTATGTAGGTGTCAGTTGCTCTGCCACCTCTGATGTGTTCAGTAGTGGTGGAAAATATGGCTGAAGGAGGTACACATTGAATACTGGGTGTAAGCCAAGGAAGGGGGGAATACTTAACTCAAAATCATTGTCTCCCACAACATTGGTGATGGTGTAAGGTCCATAGCAAAGTGGTCACAACTTTCGATGGGGTCTTGTAAGGTGCTCTTTTTGTAAATGCAACCAAACCTTGTCACCTACCTAAAACTTATGGGGAACCCGATGTTGATCATGACATTGCTTATACTTAGCATTGGCTTTATACAAAATATCATGAACCTGTTTGCGATTTTGTTGAATTAGTTCAATGAATTTGGTGGCCTTGTCAGCCTCAAATTGAGCATGGGAATATTTTTCCTGTGTCGATGCAAGGGGCAGTGCTACATCAATGGGTCCCAATGGTTGAAAAATCAGGCCCACCTAAAACTGGTTGTGGTCGGTAGAGCTATGGAGTGATTTGTTGTAGTTGTGTTGGACATAAGGAAGGCTCTCATCCTATGTCTGTGGATGTTTTGATTTGTACTTGTGCGGGATGTGCACGATCATCCTATTGATGACCTATGTCTGTCCATCAATCTGAGGGTGGAAGGCAGTGGATTTGGTGAGCTTGGTGTCCAACAACGACCAAAGGCTTGACCAAAATGTGCTCAAGAATTTGTTGTCTCGATCTGATATTATGGTCTATGGTAGTCCAAATTGTATTGTACACGCTCAAAGAAGAGCTTGACGGTGACCTCGGTTGTGATACTCTTCTTATAGGCAATCATAATGGCCATCTTAGAGAATCGATCAACAACCACGAATACATAGTCATTTTTATGCTTGGTGGAGGGGAGACCTGACATGTAGTCCATCGAGATGGATTCTAGGGCCCGTCGAGAGTAGGCAGAGGGGTGTACAGTCCTTGTTTTTTAATGGTTGGCTTGGAAATGGAGTAGGTAGTGTAGGATCTGATATACTTACTAACATATTGTCGAAGCTTCGGACAATAGAAATACTTTTGTAGCACTGCCACTGTCTTCTACACACCAAAGTGTCCTTCCATCTAACTGTAATGGGCTTCCCAAATCAACTTCACACGCTCGCTTGAAGGAATGCAGAGATGACCCAGATGGCATAGAAGTACATCATGAATATGGAAGTGAACAACAACCATGCTCGCTCCCAACATTTGGTAGGTCGTAGCAAAGTCAGGATCGTTGTCATAGAGTTGGGACCACCCAGAGGTCTCATGCCCGCAAGAGTCGAGCATCGTGGTTAGTGTTGCAACTGGAGGTCGTTTGAGGCAGTCAGTGACGCGATTGGTGCTCCATTTCTCATACTTAATCTTGAAGTGAAATTATTGCAAGTATCTGGACCACTTTTGATGGTGGTCATTCTACAATTTGCCTTGTGTCTACATGAACTGCAGAGGCTTGAGATCTGTATGGATGACTATCTCCTTCCCTAGAATGTAATGCTTCCATTGGCAACAGAATCGTACAATTTAATACATTTATTTGTCATAGGTGGAGTACTTACGAATGACATCTGAGAATGTTTCACTATGATAGGCCACTGGATGACCATGTTGAGTGAAAACAACACCAACAACATAATCAAAAGCATTGGTCTCAATCTCAAATGGTTGTTGCGGATTGGGTAATGTGAGCACCGGGGCTGAGCATAAGTGATGTTTCAGATCATCAAAAGCTTTATGTCGTGATCTTCCCCACACAAATTTGGCTTTGCAACCACCCTTGGTCACTCTAATGAGATCCCATGTGATATGGGAGAACTCTAATACAAATTTGTGATAGAAGTTGGCAAGGCCTAAGAAGCTCTGAAGTTCGGTTAGTGTTGTCAGGGATGGCCAGTCATGAATGACTTGGATCTTGGACATGCACACCATGCTCATCTACAATGTATCCCAAGGTATTGGACCTTGTTCATGCCAAAGGAGCATTTCTCTAAGTTAGCATATAACGTGTGTTGTCGCATAGTGTGGAGGACCAACTAAATGTGTTGCAAGTGTTCTTCCCAACTCTTGTTGAAGACGAGGATGTCATCCAGATATACAACCACAAAGGAATTGGTGAAGGGCCGCAAGATGTCATCTATCAACCTCATGAAGGTGGTTGGGGCATTCGTCAAGATAGAGGGAATGACCAACCACTTTAAAAGACCTTCTTTAGACTTGCAAGCGGTCTTCCATACATTAGTTTGTTCTATGGGGACCTAATGTTAGCCAAAGTTCATATCAATCTTACTAAAATACTTGGCCCCCTTGAGCTAGTCGAGAAGGTCATTAATTCAGGGAATTGGGTACCAATTCTTGATTATGATTTTGTTCAGAGCTATGTAATCAATACAAAGTCTCCAAGTCTTGTTTTTATTCTATATGAGCATGATTGGGCTTCCGCAGGGTGAGGATATTGGTCAATGTGCCCTTTTTGGAGTAGTTCTTGGATCTGGCACTTGAATTCCTCATTTTCCAAGAGAGAGCATCGATACATTGGCTCATTAGGCAAAGACATTCCAAAAGTTAGCTCAATTTAATGCTTGACCCGATAGTGCAGAGGTACCTCGGTAGGTGAGGTAAAGATGTCTTGATATTCTTCCATGACTTTGTCCACTCGCTTCTGCTACGTAGAGGAGCCCTGTGCAGAGGCCATGGATATGGTCATGACCTTCCGTTCATTCTGAGAGTGAATCATGAAGAGGACAAATTTCCCAGTCTGGGAGATGACCTTCTTGCACTGCCTAGATGAGACCAGAGAAATTGTGGTAGGTAGAGCTACCTCAGGGATCCTGTACAATTGTCTGCCCATAGTAATAATGAAACTATGAAGTCTAGACTCATATGCAACATGATGTTTCCACATATATGGTTGGCCTAAAAGAACATCACAAACTTCAAATGGGGAAACAACACACAATACCTCATCCTTGAAGAGCTTGATGCCATAGGGTAGGCGACACTGTTGGCTGATGCGGAGATCTCATCCTTGGCTAAGCCACCGGATGTTGTACGGCTACGAATGTGGTGTCATTGGAAAATCCAATCAATTCATGGCCTCTGTTGAGATGAAGTTCTTTTGGCTTCCACTATCAACAATGAAATGTAGCGAAACACCCTTCACCCACATCTGTGAGTGAAAAGAGCGCTCACCTTCCTCCACCTCTTCTGGTTCGTTTGGCTGGATCTTGGTGGTATCGACTGTGGCACTAGGTTCTGCATCAATTATCAGATTCACCTTGTTTATCTCTAAATTGGAGTCAGAGCCTAGATTTGACTCTGAGGCTTTCATCTCGTCCACCAATGACTGCTTCGAGCAACATTCATTGGTGTTGTGCTAGGGAATTTTATGGAATTTGCACCACTTCCTGGTGTCTTTCTTTGTCTTCCCATTACCCTTCTTTGTTTGCGGCTTAGATTGATTGTCATGCGGTTGCCCATCCTTGTTTTGTGCTTTGTTCTGTGTGTTGGGCATGCCTTTGCCCAACTTTTGTTATGATGCATTCGTAGATCCAAACTCTCGCTTATTCTTCTGCTTAAACTTTTGCTCGGTTTTGATAACATATCGATAAGCGACTCCCAACGACGAGATGTGCATAAATTGCATTTCTATTTGGATGTACCTATGCAGGCCCCACAGTATTTTAGAACCAGATATTGCTTAGAGTCTTTGATACCCAACTTGGTGTGCAAGGTATGGAAGGTATTTGTGAAATCTGACACCATTTGGCCCCTCTCCTGACGTAGTGTGGTCCATCTCATGTACTGGTTGACATAGTTTCGAACAAGGTAATATCGTTCCTTGATGGCATCCATAAAAGAGTCCCAAGTGGGCTCGACCCCAAATATTCTAGACTCCTCTATGGATATTTGCTCGCAGTAAGTCTCCCACCAATGTTTGACATGGGGGATCACCTTGAGGAAAGCAAAGGTGATCTTTTCCCTATTGGAAAAATTGTGGACAAAGAAATAACCTTTTAGTAGATTTAACCACTTTTCCAAAGCATTTGTATCCATCTGACCTTCAAATATGGGAATATGAAAATTAACGTGTACCTCTAAGGGGGTGACACCTCCAAAGTGGTCGCTTGATGAAGATGCATATGTTGTTGTCGACAACCGTCGAAGGATTTGGGAAAAATCATCCATCATCTTATTCCTCTGTTTCACGAGGAATTCCGTGAGCAACAATTTAATAGGATCTTCTGCTCCCTCATCTCTTTGTTCTTCCACCATGGGAGGCCTCTTGGGCTGGCAAGAGCGGTTGTCCTCAATAGAAACTAGCTCGAGACCCAACTCTCTACACCCTGACCTTGTTGGGGACATGCACTAAGAAACGACAAAGAGCAGAGTGCTCTGATACCCCTGATCTAGATTTACGAGGGAATGAAATGAAGCACATAAATAAGATGAAAACATAGAGATATGTTAAAATATATTTCTATTAAAGACTGAAATAAGTAGAGACTATAAAAGAAAATACAGAGTGAAATGAACTTGCTAGAATGGTGGTATCTTATCTCTGAGAAGAGATGTGATGGCTACACGCATTCACAAGAAGATGGTTACAATGAGGGTCGACAAGACTTTTTAACATAAAGCATAAATGAGAAAACCCTAAACATCAAAACCCTAACCCCGAAAGATGAAACGCCAAAAGGTTTGTGGGCCCCGATGGGGGTAGTCGATACATTAACTTCCCTAGGTGGTAACTTTTGCATACGATCTTTATTTAGGGCGCTCGATACCTCGTCGGAAAGGTCTAGCCAAGGAATATACATTTTGAATAACCCAATACATGCCTTTAAAAAGTTATAGGTGTTGCCACGTCAAAAAACGTCGTTTAGGGCCTTAAAATGACCCTGGAAGTTTGGGACCCAAAAAACTATAGGAAAACTATCAAAAATGGAAATTGTATGTTGAGCTAGTGGAATAGGTGGGCGACCACCGATGTCCACTTGGATCAGAGAAAGGAGATGTTAGTGCATGGCACATCTATGTTTTGATTACCATTGATGTTTCTTAAGCAAGCTTCGGCCTCTATGTATGATAATGTATTTGAATGCCTTTGAGCTTAATGAATGGCATATGAAGCACATTTATCTTTGCATGTTGAGGAGTTATGGTCTGGGTGTATGTCAATATTTATATTATGTTGCACAATAGTCTTATGGTAGTTATAAATGAATGAATGATTAGTTAATGGAGGTTTCATTAATGTGTATTCCTTCACACCTTGCACAAGACTAATGATCTTGTTATCGCACAATCTATACTTGCCCAAAGCCTAAAGGCAAGTATGCCTAGATTGACGTAACACGGACGTAGTCCAATCATTGTCACCCCAATAAGGTACCTCTTTCTATTTAGGAGGAGAAGAAACTCATTCCAAGGGAGACATCCCAAGACCTAGTTGGTTGATGAAGAGAGATAAGACAATGGTAAACCCACCCCTCTCTCTAGGTCACTCGAAAGGAAGAAGTCACTTGGTATTGTTTGGGGTTAAGGAGAGATTCAAGGTGAATGGTACATGCCCCTTACCAGTGAAACAACAAACATTAGCAGTAACCAATGTTATCAATGTTTCAAATTAATGACTTCAAAATAGAAATATGCTACTAAAACACTCTTATGCATGAAAAAAATAAATGTATAGCATCAACAATATGTCCGGAAATTGCAAGTTAACATGACAAGAATGATATAAAGACTTTTGCAATTTGATAGCACTTTGTCACTTACAATTTTAAGATTTAAAACAAGTTAATAAGTGACTTCAATAGGCTGTCAAAACACTTGCAACAACAATAAAATAATAATTATGACAACAACAAAACCACTTCAAAAAAGTACTTAGTTTAGGCAATTAGACAAAGACTTGTATATATTGATAGTAACTTGCCTAATACAAATGTTGGGTGGATTTTATGGATAATTTAAGGGCTATTAAGGGGCTACAATGATGGTTGTAACAATAGTTACAACAAAAACAACAACCTTCACCAACTTCAGAATTTTGCACTTAGAACAATAGCAAAAGGAAGACCAGAGCCTTGGGATGATAGCAGCTAGGCTAGTGAAAATTTACGGGTTAGTTTTAGAGGTTAGTATGCTGATTAGGGCTGCTAAATAAAGGTTGTAACAATAATTATAGCAACAACAGTATGGTTGTTAGTGTTAGTGTGAGTTTCAAGAATATAGTTTGAAAGTTTGTTTGATCTCATTCATCAACAAGAGTATATAAATCAGTGCCTTTTAGGGGCTTATGGAGTCAATAATAGTAACAATATCACTTGGGAAATAAAATAATGATAATTCTTAGCTAAGGGAAGAAGTAAATTCAAGAGGTGTTGGCACTTCAAGGCCTCAATCATTTGACCCTTTAACAAAGGTTTTGCTAGAGAGTAGGCACTTCTAGGCCCTAGCATACCTTCCTTCCTTAGCTTTTTTGAAAGACAATTTAATTGGTGACTAGAATTAGATTACTAGAGAGATAGCACTTTAGGGCTCTAATAATCACTCCCAAGAAAATGTGTAATTGGAAAGATCGAGCTAGTAGAATAGTTATAGGGAGAAATAAGCATTTGTTGTTTCTCCCCTAGGGTTTAAACAAACAATTTCATAATCTTAGACATGGAACAAGTAAATTTTACCACAAACATCCATAACATGAATAAAAATGCAGATTTTCTACTTACTTCACCAAGAATAATCAAGTCAAACCCTAGTTGAAGACCATTCCACCATGAAAAATGCCAAAATACACCACCATAAAGCTCTCCCGAGAGATGTGCACTAGTTATTTCAGCCAATGACCCTTAAAGAGGGCGAAAATTTCAGACCACCACTTGTGTGTGATGAGTTATCCTGAAAATGAATGTCACTTTATGTCTATTTATACCAAAATTATGACCTTTAATTATTTAAGGTCAAAATACCAGGGCCGACCTGGCTAATTTACTCAAAAATTACATTTTTATCAAAATAAATTCAATTTGCATCTAAATAGGCCTCCAAAGGTGGCGTCGTGCCCTCCTAGGGTGACGTTGGGCCTCAAGTGTGGGACGTTGGGCAAAGGAGATGAAATGATGGGCTTCCAAAGGCCTAAAATTTTCCCACACGTGCCAATAGCCTCATGAATGCCTCCAAGGTGACAACCCCAACTGACAGGTGACATCTAGGGCTGCAAAGGTGACGTCCAAGGCCTCCTAAGGCCAATGTTCAGGTGGGAGGAACATGATACCTTAGGTCTAGGTCTTCCACAGTGCCTCCAAAGGCAACGTCCTTTCTTCATCTGGTGAAGGCCTTCAATCTCTTCTTACCCCTGCCTGGGATTTCAACATCCATCTGTGGGCTTTGAGCCCCCACGAAGGTTCAAGCTAATAATTCCCTCATGTGTACCTGTCCACCGAGCAAGGTCCTACAGAAACAACAAGTACGCCCTCCAGGGGTTCATAAGTCACAAGGATCATAGCAAGTAAATTGCATTTAATAATTAAATTACCCAAACATGTGCATCAAATCCCCCTTAACCCCAAACAAATGCTCAAAGACGTTATGAAATTTGACAAGTTAGTGTTGGAGAGCGATCCGGATTATTTTCGACATGAAATGAGAACGGAGATATAATAAAGAAATGCACAGAGATATCGCAGATATTCAATAATATAACAGAAATGTATCGAAGATGCAACCATAAACACATATATACAGTAATACACGATTTCTACTAATCAAATAAATGTACAGAGACTGTAAAAATACAGAGTGAAAGACTCGCTGGAATGGTGGCGGCTTATCTTTGAGAAGAGATGTGACGGTTGCGCTCATTCGCAAGAAGATGGTTACAATGAGGCTCTGAAGGACTTTTTACAATAAACAAGAATGCCAAAAACCCTAGACATCCAAAAACCTAACCCTAGGATATGAAGCGCCAAAATTCATGTGGGCCCTGTTTGGGTAAGTTAGTACATCAACTTCCCGGTGTCGTAACTTTTGCATACGATCTCCGTTTTAGGCGTGTGATAGCCGTTGGAAAGGTATCGTCGAGGAGATTCATTTCGGGGGCTCAATCATGCCTTTAGTTATCATTTAGGAGCTCAATCCTGAAAACCCTTCATTTAGGCCCTCAAAATGGCCTCGAAAGTTAAAAACTGCTAAAAATAGTAAATTGCCAAAATTGCCAGAAAACTATTTTGAGCCAGTCGGACAAGGTGGGTGGCCACTGATATCCACCTGGATCAATCCTCCCTCCTTAGGAAGCAATGGTCTCCATTGCGTTGAGTTCCCGGGGGAGAGAGAAAAGCGCTTTTTGAATATGCATCTTGGTGAGTTGCTTGTCTTGCTAGAGATGTCGCGTTGCTCAGTTTGTGGAAGTCTATTACGAACCTGTTGAGGTTGAGGTTGTTCAATAAGTTGAGATACATGAGAGGACAGTGTGCAGAGGGAATCTTTGTGCTTTGTTGCAGCCTTGTTGACCTGCTTCTATTGGATAGAAGGTGCTTGGGGCGAGGCTGTAGTGGTTGCAGTGTCCTTTTGTTCTTCTTTTGAACAGATTGTGAAGAAGCTAAATTTTGCAGTATGAGATACTAACTTGCGACACTTTTTAGGTGGAATAGTAGTCGGAACTACCTCTAGTATTCTGTAGAGATGAGCCCCCAAAGTAACAATGACACTACGAGGTCGAGACTCATAAACAGCATGGCGCTTCCACATATATGGCTGGCCCAAGAGAACATCATAGACATCCAGTGGGGCAACATCACATAATACCTCATCCTTGAAGGGTTGGATGTCGTATGACAATTGACATTGTTGGCTGACACAGAGATCTCATCCTTGGTGAAACCACCCGATGTTGTATGGCTGCGGGTGTGGTGTTGTCGACAATCCCAACTGTTTGACGACCTCTGCTAAGATGAGGTTCTTCTGGCTTCCGCTATCAACAATAAAATGCAGCGGGGTCCCCTTCACCCACATTTGTGAATGAAAAAGGCGCTCCTCCTCTTTCGGATCTGTTGGTTCTTCTGGTTGAATTGTTGCAGTCGTGACAATAACAGTGGGGTCTGCATCAATTATCTGTCCTTTACTAGTATTTTCAGAATCAAATTCTGAATCAGGGTTTGGCTCCTTGTCTTTGATCTCAACCACCAATGACTGTTTTGAGCGACATTCATCGATGTTGTGCCAGGGGCTTTTGTGGAAATTGCACCATTTTCCGGTGTCCTTCTTTGTCTTCTCGTGACCCTTCTTTTCCTGTGTTTTAGACTGGTTTTCGGGAGACTGTTTGTTAGGGTTGTCTTTGTCATACTTTGGTTGTTGAGGATTTGCAGACCCAAAATATTATTTGTTCTGGTGCTTAAATTTCTGCTCGATTTTAACAGCATATCGATAAGCAGCACCGAGTGATGAGATGTCCAGAAAATCCATTTCAGTCTGGATGTATCTGTGTAGAGCCCCACGGTATTTCAGAACCAAATGTCCCTCAGAGTCTTTGATACCCAGCTTGGTGCACAAGGTATGGAAGGTATTGGTGAACTCCAGAACTTCTTGT
>ML809145.1:44512-73832 GCA_009831015.1 Picea engelmannii | reverse complement strand
CGATACCACTGATCCAGATTACTTTCGGCACGAAATGAGAACGGAGATATAATAAAGAAATGCACAGAGATATCGCAGATATTCAATAATATAACAGAAATGTATCATAGATGCAACCATAAACATAGATATACAGTACTACACGATTTCTATTAATCAAAGAAATGTACAGAGACTATAAAAATACTGAGTGAAAGACTTGCTATAATGGTGGCGGCTTATCTCTGAGAGGAAATGTGATGACTGTGCTCATTTTCAAGAAGATGGTTACAATGAGGCTCTGAAGGCCTTTTTACAATAAACAAGAATGCCAAAAACCCTATACATCCAAAAACCTAACCCCAGGAGATGAAGCGCCAAAAGTCATGTGGGCCCCGTTTGGGTAAGTTAGTACATCAACTTCTCGAGGTCGTAACTTTTGCATATGATCTTCGTTTTAGGCATGTGATATCCCATTGGAAAGGTATCATTGAGGAGATTAATTTTGGGGGCTCAATTAAGCCTTTGGATATCATTGAGGATCTCCATCCCAAAAAACCTTCATTTAGACCCTCAAAATGGCCCTGAAAGTTAAAAACTGCTAAAAATAGTAAATTGCCAAAATTGCCAGAAAACAGTTTTGAGCCAGTCGGACAAGGTGGGTGGCCACCGATATCCACCTGGATCAGAGAGGGTCTTAGGGTGTCCTATTGGGATAACCTCTCTTAATTTTGGGATGTTTCGCAGGTGGAATCTATTCCAATTCATGTAAGTGTATAAGGTGGCATGGGGTAAATATTTGGGAATGGGGTGCATGTGATAACAAGGAAATGTAGAGCCTTACCTATGGGTTCCTTTGTGGAAGGTGAGTTGCACCTTGTCATGGTTGCAATTGTTTCCTAGCCCATTCATTGCCTTTTATTCTTAGCTTTATTTCTTTTGATCTTTTTCTCTTGTGCTTCAACGAAATAGTTGAGGGCCACTGTCCTGGCTTGATGACCAGAGGTGACAATGTTATCCACAAACATTTCATGGAAATGAGAAGGTTGGCTCGTAATGAGAGCCCCTTTCTCTTGGATATGCCACCAAGAGCCACTACCGTGGTTTGGTGAACATATAGGTGGTAATGTCATACCGCTACATGCCCATGTTCATAATAGGCCAACTCGTGATGAGACCTCCTATGCATCAACTAGTACCTTGAGTGTTTATGTTATCTTGTAGGTCCCCTTTTCTTACTGAGAATCCTTTCACTGCTTTCTCAGGGATCCTTGGGCGAAGCATTTCGAAGGTTTCAGATTTATCTTTTAACTCTTTCCAACTACTTTTACCCTATAGGCCTTTAGCCCCTTCTTCCCACAAGGTAAGGTACAACCCCTCCTAGTGTAGCCAATCCCAATGCCCAAACATGGAAAGGGGAGATGGAAGGAATAAAGATGAAAAATGGTAAGCATGGAGGGAACAGATGATGACTCTTCAAAGATCCACCCAGTAGGAATCCATCCTAAAGGGAAATTAACTTAATAGGGCACCTTGTCACCCTTCTAGGTTTGAACGAGGCAAAGAGCATAATTTCCAAGCAAACGTCATGAAATGAAGAAGGATTCAAATACAACATGTTCAAGTGCTTCAAAAATCAGAGTTATACATACCATGATACCCAGACTCATTACCTCATGGAGAAAGACTCAATGTTACTTCAAGACCAAGCTAGTGTGATGGATATTGTTGGTGGTGATATGTGGACTGCATTGAAGAAAAGAGGGGCCCTCCGGGGCCATGCTTAAGTCGTTTGGCTCTCGGTACTCCATGTCTAGGACCAGTGGGCCTCAAGACGTGATCTCCTTAATTATCCCTAGGCTAGGGGATAACATCTGGCTGCAACTCGGGGACATGTGCTCATTGTAGAGCGCATGAGAACCTCAACATCAATGGTATGGCCTGTGCCTCCTAGATATTAAGAAAAGACATTAGTAATCCCTAGGGTGGTGATATCACCCTGCGTTCATATATGATAAAATAAACAAATAAAAACATCTCTAGTCTAACATATGATTATGAGCATACATATATACATAATGAAACAAGACAATATTAAACATGCAACTGCAACTATGCTAACATGATATGCAATGGTATGTAGAATGGATGCAAATGCCTACTTATTCTACCTCACCCGCATTGAGGAAAATATATGAAATGATCTTACACAAGCATTTTCAGATTCTGCTTGGCTAAAGAAAAATAGATGGGAATGTCACCCTAGGTTTATAGCCATCAAAAATAAAATCCTAACTGACAAGTACCAATTACAAGTGCTTAGGCTAGTCTTTTCACAAATAAAAGCTTGCTAGAAAATTCATTTTAATATGATTTTCTAAGTATAATAGTTGCTGAAAACAAATGTAAAGACGGAAGTAAAGACACTAAGATGATAATCAAGACAGATGAGACATAAAGCAATCCTTTATTTCATTCCAATTCACCAAAGAGTAATTCTCTTTACAAAATCTCATGCATAAATTTCGGACCAAAGTCAAACTTAGACATCCCCAATGGAACATACAAAAGGACCTCTGACAAAAAATCAAAACTGAACTCTAAAAGTTGGATTAGCTTGCGACAGATTGTTGCCCACTCGACTCTGCGCAATAGCCTTTGTCAGTCATGAGAACTAATTCACAAACAAACAAGTCTACACAAACTATCAAAGATAGATCAACACCTCTGAAAGACAAGTGTCTGAATGATGTAATTCAGCCCTGAATCTTGTTGTCTACAATAAGACCTTGCCATCATAAAAAATAATTAGGCTTGTGATAAATTAAGGAATGAATGAAAACTGAACTATCTCAACATAAACTCAAAGAGCAAACATTAGTATGCTTCTCCTTCTATCCTCTCTTTCCTTTAAGCAAATTAGAATTGGTTGAAGTAGTTGAACCACCTCATTAGTTAAGTTAACTAAAAACTCAACCAACTTTTTAGTTTAGGGGGAAGAGTAATAAATCATAACAAGGGTTTTAAATAAATAATAACTAGTAGGTGGGACCCCTTGTGACTCCCTTTAACTCTTAACAATCATAACATAACTAGTTAATTAAGCAAAACAACCCTCCTTGTAACTCCCATCATCACATTAACATTTGGCAATCTATCTCATTGATATTTGAATTTATTTTCAAAAAATATATTACTCATATATCCAAATAAAACATGATGTCCAAAACTTCTGAAGTCAATTGTTCTCAACAATAGACAAAAAAATAAAACTTAAAATCCATATTTTCCAGTCTATGAGGCAATCTTTCCTTTGTTGATGCTATCACCTTTTAAACTCTCTGAATTTGCCTTAGGCTGTGTGGAGCCTTTAGGCCTAATCTCGCTGATCACATGAGAGAAATCGTCCCTCCATTGCATGCGGAAGGACACTGATTTATCAGAATCATTTGAAGGTGAGGAAGGGGCAGTGATGGATTTCCCTTTGACAGGGGCACAGTGGGCCTCGGTTTTCAACCTTTTATTTGAATAACTCATTCCTGTATGCATAATTGATTAGCAAATAATTTCTTTAACAACCATACATGACAACTCTTCTTAAATATTAAATAGACTTTGTCTCAGCAACATATCAAACTCATGCAATCCAATCCATACAAATTGTCTAATTGTTCTTAATGAGCAGGGGGTGAACAAAAGGTCCTGGGATATGCGAGGGGTTTGTATTGGGAGAAACATGATATAATGAGGGGGAAAAGAAACATGGTTACTTCTTAAGACAACAAACAATCAACTGTAATGCAAAACAAAGAAAATATCATTGTGATCCAACCAAGAAACTGCGACTTAAAACTGCTTCAATGCATAATTCTTCTTGACTGCAATTAAATTTTAGAACAGGGAGTGAAAAATGAATGTGGGAAGGCGATGGGGTTGTAATTATCGAAAAGCGAAATGATGGTAGGGAAATAGAGCGGATATTGTTTATAAATTTTTTTAAGTAATCCATAAAACCATTCTGTAAAAGGAAATAACACCAACCAAATAATCACTGTGATCAAATGAAAACTACTATGTATAATTCAATTAATTATGTGCATCGACTTGTTCGTTGTTTGTAATCAAATTTTTGACACAGTGTCACCAAACAAGACAACATGCATTCCACAACAACATGTATAAGAATTTTGTTTCTTCTTATTTGTCCATTTAATGTTTTAAAACAATTCCCTAATGAACACACAATCACTTATTTCCACTTTGTTCAATATCAAAAATCAACCACCTTCCAACAACACAGACACAGAAAGCATGCCCAATGTAATCCCTCAATTCCATCTAACAATTAAATCATAATGAGACCATACTACCACAACACCCGTGCCTATCTCCGTTAAGATGCATGATATTCATTAAACAACTACTCTAGATTTAAACATCCATAGCATTGGGCTATTAATCAATATAACGAGGTAGCAATAGTAAGCCTGATCTCGTCTCATAAATTGATCAAATTTGCAACAAAACCATTTTGTTTAAAACCCCATGACTATCTCTGATGGCGCAATCAATAATATCCATAGCATATATAGTGGATGGCCATACCATAATCACCACGATTGCAATACTCCCATGGTCATTTTAACAGTCACAACAATCATAAATATTTAACAATCACATGAATCATTAACTCAACTTAACATGTTGTAGGAATGCCACACCTACCCATGCATCACGCAAGAAGCATTGTTGTGACTTAACCAATTAAAACTAATGTTGGGTCAACAATTCACTAATCACAATGTAAAAGACAACCACTGTATATTCGATCCCATTTCTCCAATCAACCAGATAACAATGCTCAACCTATCAATTAGATTGTTATAATAACCAATTGCAGCGACCAAATACTAATACCAACACCATTGTAAACATAATCGACAGGGTGAGCTAGTAATCAAACACTGTCGACAATACACCACCCATACATAACCATCAATAGTATACCCGACAGGAAATAGGGTTCCCTCTTATAAAAAATCGGGCTTAAGAAAACAAGGGTTCGCTCTGTGGACCAACACAGGGAGGCTGGTGTCGACTCCCATCATCGGATGAGAACCTTCGAGATCAACGGTGCATACACAGGGTATACCACCAATAACTTTGCAGATAGGGTGATCGTTCACAAGATAGGGGAGACTTTGAACAGAGGAGCAAAGGCTCCATTTTGGCCTTGTAACAATACTTAGAACACGTAGGGTATAACCCTCGCGGCTCTCCCAATCAACCAACTAACAACGTCGAGATAAAACAGAGCCGAGAAGAAGCAATATAACCCACTGCACAACCATCAGTAGCATGAACAAACCCATACCCAAGTGAAACAATGCACAGTGACACAAGGCATTTCAAAACCAGTAAACCCCATAACATCAAAAGATTGGGTATGGTGATACAAATGCGTGGAGACAACCAACCACTCTAGACCAAATGAAACCCTCCAACTAAAACCAACAAGGATGACAGAGAGCCTTTATGGCTGCTAACACTCAAAACGACCAATAACACCGTGACTTCAAACATTATTGCAATGAAAACCACCAACGATTCATTCCAAAAAAATATCACAAAATTACACAGTTTCCATACTTAAGGAAAGCACAGACCCATACATGCAAATCTCTGGGTCACTAAAAAAAATGCTAAATTAAAGAATGGTCACAACATCAAATCCGAGAGATTCTGTTTTAATCAGATAATAATTTCTACCAAACGATTCTTTTTATGAGAAAATAGGTCATGTGTGAGGTAAATAAGCATATTATGCAAGTGTCTTTTCGATGGTTTTGTGATATTCCTCACCGTTTGCTCGAAAATCAAGCTCAAAATTCGCCTCATTTGAACCGATGAGAATTTTCAACTTTGTCTTTGACTAAGCATTGCACCCTATGGAGATGAAGAATTCCAATTGAATGGATTATTTTTGGCGTATTTGGAAACCATAGTCCGACTACATATAGTCAAAATGCACTTGGCTTGATTGCTTTCATGGGTTTTAGAGACGAATATCATTGCGTGAATCTCGATGGGAATCTTCCTTTGAAAACTGAAAACTGGATCTGCATGATTAACTGCTAATACTCTGCATTCAATGATGGTGTTAACACAGTGATTTTTGAAGTTAGAGTCAGTCCTAGATGAGTCATAGTCAGTGCGTCAAAGTTTTTAAGGTAAGTGACCAAATAAAGAGTGGTTCGAAATTATCAAGTAACGGGTCTAGCCATAAGTTGGTTAAAGCGGTGTAAGGTTCATCACATTTAAATCGTAAAGGTCCACTTCCCTAAGTCTCGAGTCATGTCGAAAAAGTGGAAATTATGTACTAAAATCGAGTCAAGTGGTTGGGATAAAGGTCATGTCGAAATATATTATGAGCATCATTCCCTAATCATGAAGTCAGAAAAGTAAACAATCATGTTACTTCTATCATTTGTACTTTGCACACTTCAAAAGTGTACCTGTTGCACGAGTTTGCCGTGCAAATCTTCAACCTGCTTTTGAACTTCTTATCTCCATGGATTTACTATCCCTTTCCATGATTTCATTACGTATCAGTTCAAACATAAATATTGGTCACCCTTCGTGCCTCTCCTTCACTTTCAAAGTTTGTGCATCATCCGTAGTTTTTTCAACAAGATTTGGAGCCCTTCGCTGCGTAAAAGTTATTTTCTGCCAGTCGTTACGTAAGTCAACTATTTTGATTTTGCTACGTCTCCTCCATTGTTTTCAACCATTTCTGAAAGTCTTTAGGAGCTCGCTGCAAACTAGATTTTTGGATGAGTTGTTTCTTCTCACAGTCAACCTTCTTCCTTATGAATTTCCTACTGCCGTGCTGAGTTTTCCACTGCGCCGGAATTTTCCATCACAATTTCCTACCGCGCCATATGTCCCATTGCCATTTTCTACCGTGTCGAGTTTCCCCACTACGCCGAATTTTTCCATCACACTTTACTGTCGCGACGAGTTTTCCCACTGCGCTGAATTCCTCCGTCGCACTTTACTGCCGCGCCATAATTTTCTGTTACTGATTTGTTTGCCACACAAAGATTCATGTTGCTACCTTTTCTTGTAGTTTCTGCAAAGTTCATCATTCTTGTTTTCCGCGCAGAGAGGGTATAACAATTCATTACTGCACGCGTGAAATTAATATATACCAGCATCATGGCAAATTCCCAAAGCAAAAGAAAGAATGCGAGAAGTGGCAGGGCCATGAGGTTTGAACCTCATGATTTGGAGTTGATAAATTAAGACCCGATGATCAGGGCATATTTTGAACATGCTAAATGTATGTGTTTATGCGAAAGGATTTAAGGATATAATGCGAATCTAACTGAGCAATTTTCCCTCAATTTTATCAGGGTCAATGCGACAATTGTGAGAATCACTTTCCAAGTGACGGAGGAAACTTTGTCAGCTACGACGGAGATCCCTTCACGCGAAGAAAAATGGTTTAAAGGTATGCCTTTAGAAATTTCATGTTATATGGATTTCATCAAGCCCGAATGTCGAAATCAAAAAATTGGAGGCGACATTCCAAGCAAGCATCTCCTGGAGCCTTTCGAGAAACTTTTGAAGATAATCAGAAAATGTTTCACCTGTGAAGGAAGGTTCGACAAGGTGTATCCGTACCACATCAGGTTACTAATGCACTTCACAAGTAAAAATCCCTTGAGATTATCTTTCTTCTTGTGTCGAAGCCTGGGAAAGATGGCAGACAGTGTTCAGGCCAAGGCTGATCAACCAGGGAACAACTTATTCCATTTTTCATTAATTAAGATGTTATTGGTTGCAGAATTGAGACATTTAAACAAGGACTGGAATTATTTTCTTATTTCGGCTAACATTCCCAGAGACCCTAAAGGAGACATTCCTCTATCTGTAGAGGAATCAACACTTCACAGTTCAGAGGCAAGAAAGGAAGATGTTATTGAAAAAATAAAAGGAAAGAAATAGAAGCCTCGTCATTCAGTCAGCCAACATCCCAGAAGAAAAGAAGGTCAATACTAACTGATAAAACTGAGGATATCCAAGATCCCAGTAAACCGCGCACCAAGTCCTCTGCCAAGAGATTTATTATACACACAATTCAACTAGAGCTTGTTGAAGGTGAAAACAAGGGAATTGATGAAAGACATGTGGATTTAGGTGAGGAAGATGCAAATACCTGGGAAATGAAGCAACAACTAAAACAAGAGCAACACGTTATAACCCAATTTTGTCAAGAAAACAAATAGTTGAGAAGGCAGCTGGCAAAAAAGATTATTGAAACACCAGCTTCGTAGAGTCGAGCAAGTTAGTTATCCCCTACCTCGCCCACAACAAGAGAAAATAATGTAAATTGGCTTAAAAAACAACTCAGAGAGGCCCAAGATGTAATCATTGAGCTTAGGGAGGAAAAGAGGATGTCAGAGGAAAAAATCATGGAACATTTCAAAGAGTGCAGACCAACTATTGATAATGCATTTGCAACTCTCTTTGGTGCTTGATCAAAACTAAAAATAAATGTGGTTTTGTTGAGACAGGTGAAGAGTTTGAACAAACAAAACTTGTCTTTAAGAAAAAAAGTCAAATATTTAAGGTTATAGGCAAAGTTGGAGGCAGAAGATAAGGACAAGTTAAATCCCCTAACTGGAGTTGCGAAAGTATGAGTAAGGGAGCTCCATTTTTGTCTTTTTGGGTCATGGCATGGATTCTTTCTCTGTACATAGCCTACTTTCTTTCGTTAACAAGAATTCAGACGCAACACTTGCACAATGAATATTCGTTGTGCAAACGCTGTAAGCTTACCTGATGAGAAGGGAAGGTATTAATGAAACACATGCAAGTTTTGAAGGAGGTGCATGGTTCCCAACCGTTGCTTCCACTTGGAGTGACACAAGCGACCACAAATGGACATCCGCTACACAAACTCGCCACACACATGCTATAGCCAGTAATCGCACAACAACAACCAGAGTCTGCTATACAAAGGTGATAGAGTTTCCAGTAGTACGCAAAATTACTCGGGCGCCCCTTAGAAGAAAACGTTGATTTATCACAACCAAATGGTCAAATATTACTCATGACCAAATGATTGAAACAAATATGTCTGTTATGTTATGATTGGGCGCAATCGGGTTTCTATTTTTAGTAAATTTTGTTGAAGAGGTTGTCCAGGGGGAGAGTAACTGTTGGAATAGGGGCAGACCCAAGGTTCAATGCTACAAGAGCACACTAGCAAATCCCTAACTATCGACCCTTTCGGCAACACCTGCGAAGCAGATGAAGTCTCACCCGAGGTAGAGGCAGGGGTGATTGCAGGACTCAAACGTCTGCATCCTTAGCTGGGACACAGATCTGTGATTATATCGCTTATAGAGCACTTAGCATCGATTATCCATCAATATTCAATCCTTATTATACTTCGCAGATAGCACAGAGCATCATAGTAGTCACTTAGATCTAAAGTAACTTAGCACTTAGCAACAATAAACAGGTCAAACCCAGTAGTTCAACACTGAGTATCTTCATACACATCAAATCTACTATGTATACCTATCTAATAAGCACAAAGCAAAAATATATCCTATCTAAATATATCAAAGCACTTAGCAAAAGCAGAGATAAGCACAACAAGTCAAGGCACAAAGCATAACACACAGATTTACGTGGTTCACCCCCACCCTGGGGCTACGTCCACCAACTCTTCTTCTATATTATCGTTGGCCAATTGGTTACAAGCACAAAGCCATGGAACCCTTACTTCACACAGGACAAAAGATCTGTGCAGCTCGCTAGATCCTTCTTCCTTGCCTTTCAACACAAAGCCTTCTATATCTTCACACAAGGACTTGCACTAAGCTCTGCAAGTCTATACAGAATGCACAAAGCTCTCGATCACACATATCCCTTCTTGGCACTTAGCCTATATCACATAGATGCAATATAATCCCCCCCCTCCCTTCTACTAGATTCCTATATGTCTATTTATACATACAAAATGGGCCTAAGCATGGGTAAACCCACAGGCCGACATCCCTTTCCCATTACATATTGCCAAAACCCAAAAAGGGACCCAAAAGTGGGCCGAGATCCCTTGATCTATGCTTTGTCTGACACTCCATGTTCGACAGGTTGTCAAAGTCCCAAAAACGGTCAAATATGACCAAGTAACTTCAAAACTTGGTCAAGGGAAAACAGGCCCCCAACACTCACCTGTGACTTGTCCCAAGTCACTCTGGTTTAAGCAATTCCGCCTCGAATTCCTCGAGCTTGGCTCGAGCTACTTCAACCTGCTGCAATGTTATTGCTTCTTGCTCAATGAACTCCTGAATGGGTGCATCATTGACTGGTCATTCTAGTCATTGTTTTGCTGCACTCACAACTTGTTCAAGTTCTACTCCTTGGCTTTCAACTTCAGTGAATAGTTGGCATGCCTTCTCTTGCACTGGTTGAAGTCGTTGAGAGACTTCCATCACCTTGGTCTGGATTGTGTGGATTTGTTGCTGGGCCGTGCATTGCTCTAGAAACCTCTTCATTCTCTCTACTGGTGACAAGGCCTTTAGCTGCGCTTGTAACGTATCTGCATACAGCTTTTCTTCTTGGAGTTGCGACTCCAATGCTTGTAACTCTGGATTCTCTGTGCGGTTTTCATATGTCTGAGCGCTCCTAGAGCTCAAGTGCTTGAACTCCAAGGCAAAGGATTTCATTTTGTCAACTGCGTTGTGAGCAGTTGCCTCTCTTAGGTCTCTGATTTCTTGAGGGGTCTCGGGCACAGTATGAAGTTCCAGGTCTGCGATGCACTGCTGGATCACTTCTTCGAGTTGTGCCACCTGCTGCAGAATTCATTCTTCAACTTTCACTTCTATGACGGTCACAGAGCGAAGTGATCTGCTGACCAGTTCCTTTACTTCTAGCTGCTCTGTAATCAACTGCTCCTTGCTCTACTGTAGCTTTACTTTCTCGTTGTCCCATTGTTCTTGAAGAGAAAGTTTTTCTCGTTCGACAACACTACGTTGCTCGACAAGTACTCCCTGTACATGTGTCAAAGCCTAGATGGCTTGCATTGTCTCTTCCTGAGCTCGTCGAAGGCGAGCTTCAACTTTATCGACGATTTGGTGCAATTGGGCTGGCTCATCTCCTGGTTCTAATGTTCCTGCTGTCAGAGGCGTAGTGGAGACTACGTGGCTAGATTGGAGTGCCTGCTGCACTCCTTGGAATTCAATATCGATGTGATTGTACATCTGCTCCTACTTCGCTTCCTGCTTCTCTAATACCTCCCGTGAAGCATCGTTCACAGTTGCGATGATGAAATTAAAATAATCCAATGTGAGGGTAGTCCGCATCTTGGTTACAGGGGTTCTAGGTTTCTTCCAAGAGGAAGATTTCGGAGGTGAAACCTTCCTTTTCTTCGACGAGTCCTCTTCGTCCCTAGGCGGTGGTACTTTGCCTTTCTGTTGTTCAATTTCTGCACCTTCGATCTCATCGCCATCACCCCCTTCGTCTGGTGAAATGGATGCAGTCCTCACAGATGTGTTGTCTACATCATGAACCTCTTCAGGCTTCTTCGTCTTGCTTGGTCTAGGTGTATCCTGCGCAGCTTTTGGGCTATCTACATCGGACAACTCCGCAGGGTTGGTTGGAATAAGGAGGTTCGTCGACCATTCCTCAGTGATTTCTTCTAAGTCTTCCTTTGTTAGCTTGTAATATGACTACAACTGTTGCTTGTGCTCATCAACGCGTGCTATTATATAAATGAAGTGGCGGTCCGCGCTGAACTTCATTAAGGGATGAAACCTGTGGAGGGTATTCAGGATCATCCGGGGCTCAGACTGGATGGCTTGTTTCAACTGTTTTTAGTACGTATGGAAGATGACATTGGACTGCCACTGCTTTTTCATATCATTAGATTACCATAGCGTACATAAATTTGCGGCCAAAGGTTCGAAGGGCTCAATGTCGGGGAAGGTCGCACCTTCTAGCATTTCCCATGCAATGAATGTGATTAGGATGAGAAGCCAACTAAAGTGGAACCCATGCCCTTGGTCTTGCACTTCTCTGCAATAAAGCTCCAGCTGGTTTACAAGGTATTGTGCCCAATTCATCTGTATTCCCTCCGCGCACTTTCCTGTGAGGTCAACTATGAATCCAATCACTTGGGTGGGCCGGTTCTTGCGAACTATCTTGCCTTTGATCAACTGACATGCGCGACGCACTGCGTTGTTCTAAATAGAGGTTACCTTGTAACCTCGCGTGCCCTTCTAGACATCGCCATAAGTCTCTTTGATTCTCTGTGCTAATGCTCGAACTGAGGTCTTTCCAAGGTAAAACTCTTGTGGGTCAGGGCCCTGCATGCTCAACCCTATGATCTGATTGATTAAGGTTGGATCCACAATGATGCAATGGTTCAACCATAAGTAACCTTCGTGATAGAATGACAGTAGTAACTTTACACATGCATTCACCTCCTGATGTCGTCCGAAGTGTGGGATCTTCATCACATTGAGTAGTGTGGATTGCATGAGGTTCTAGGTCCATGGATGTGGGATAATCTTCAAATTTTTTCCTTTAGTCCTGGTCAGATACTTGTGCGGGGCAAGCATGTTGTAATCCTTTCTGTCGCCAAGTTTGAAGTCACTGAACTTCAACGATGCGAGCTTATCCTGGTCAGCTCGAACTGCACGTATCCCTTTTGGGAGGTACGCTGTGACCAAAGCATAGTCAAAATCTTTGGGCACGCTGTCTCAGTTGATGTCGCCACTTAGAGGGGGTAGGTACGCAGGTAGAATGCTCAGAATCAGCTTGGCGTTCACAATGTCGTCTCTATCGCAGTTCTAGAAGTTCCTGCTCCACAAGCAGTCGATGGGGAAGCTTGGACTCCTCCTGTTGATGATGCTTGCACACCTGCAGACATCCTTCTTTCTGACATGATTTTCTCAGTCCTGAGATCAACGAGTACTTCCTTCGCAGATTCTTCAAGTACGCTAATCTCTTCAGACATATGTTCCCTAGATAAATTATCGAGGTCACAATGATCTCAGACACTGCTCCAGAATAAACAACGAGGTCGCGATGATCACTGTATACACTTGCTAGTCTGTGGGCTTCAAATTCTCAGTTGGCAATAATGTTCTTCGGTCATGGTGGGACAAGATAAATAGGCGATCTTGGCAACTGTTTTCTTTGCAATGGGTATGAGCCTCATTAATTTGTGTTTTTCCCGTTATGTTGCGGTCTGATGGTTTGGTAATGAGCCATCAATGCTTTTCGATCCATTCGGAGCGGCAATCGAACGAGTATATCGGCCTCTAACGGCTATATTGCTTCGCCACAGTGAAGTGGCCTATGTTGTTGTTCTGATATCTCGACAAAGTTCAAATTCTACAAGTTTTCCTTCTGTGAGGTACCCTCAGGAACCTACTGTAACCTTTCAATCTCAGCTTTCTTCTTACTCATCTTTCTAGCCTTCTTCCCCATGAGCTTCGTCTCTGTGGTTCTTTTCTCATTCTGATTCTTATTTTCCTTGGACATAGTCACTTCATGCTGTTGATATTCTTTCCTAAGACTCAGGGGTAGTACTTCTTCTATATTTGAGACAGATACTTCAATCTTCTGTGAGTCCTCTAATGTTCTTGCAGTTTTGATATCTCGACTTCTAGTGTCAAATAGCTTCGATTTGTTCTCCTTCTCTTCAATCAACTGCGCGATACTTCTGGTCATGAAATCTTTTAGCTCTTGTCTATGTTGTTGTAATACCTTTTCTTCTTCCTTCTTTCTGGCTTGATCTCTCTCAATCCAAGGTTTTCCAAGTAACATATTAAACAGGGCGCTATCCTCAATAAACTCGATAATCTCAAAATCTTCTTCTGTCGAAGTTTCATTAACATTCATAGATATATGAGTGAGCCTTCCACATAGGTTCACCAGTTTTCCTCTGAATAGTCCTATTCCTCCTAATGAAGGGGTCATATCAGGCTTCCCTATGGCTTCCCAAGTTCTTTCTGGCATAATGTTTGCTGGTGTTTCTTCATCAGGGACAGAGTCAAGGTCGAAGTCTCCTATTCTTGCTTCAATGCATTATTTTTCTTTAAAGATCTTTGGTATCCTAACATGTCGGTGATCGTTCAAGGTGTCTTTCATCTGCAACGATATCTTCTCTGATTCTTGCTAAGGTTTTACTATTTCTTCATTTGCCTTAGGGTTTTCTTCATTCAGATTCATTCTTTCGAGCTTAGTAATCATTCTAGGGCAATCCAATACTTCATGGTCCAAAGCTTTGCAACAAAGGCAAATAGGTATTCCACCAGGGCATTCCTTAGCTAGATGTCCTAATCTTCTGCAACTGTAACATAAGGTTAATCCTCTCTTTCTTTTAAATGATCCCCAAATTCTTCTATACTTGGCACTAGGATCATGGTAGCTAGTCTGCAAAAAATTCTTTCTAGGATCCTGCATCCATTTGTTAGTCCAAACATTCTTTCTATGCAGAGATATAACATATCTATCACTATTCTTATCAGATCTATCCATATCAAGCTTTCTTTCATCTATCAGAGCCCTAGTTTTCCAACCAGGACAAAATCTATCAAACATACCTAGATCCATACTCTAGAAACAAATATTTTCACTTATTTTACTTCTATAGAGAACAAAGCTCCTAGATCTAAGACCTTTTAACTATTCTTACCTTTATTAGAGCACATAGTTTACAGATCTTACTTCTTTTTTGCAGATATGACCTCTATTTTTTAGAAACTTCCACTTTTACCTTTCTTAGAGCACAAAGCGTTCAGATCTCACTTCTTTTCTTCAGATTTGTCCTTCCTTTCTTTAGCACAAAGATTTTTAGATCAAGTGGATTACTGCGCACTAGGGCATAGATCCATGCACATAGCTCCCACAATTTTAGGATGAATCTTTGCACAAAGTTTCTTCTTCCTCAGTTCCCAGCAATCACAGTTTAGTTTCAGGTCTTGGCAACATAACCATTTGTTGGCACAGGGGCAGACCCAGGGTTCAACGCTACAAGAGTGCACCAACAAAGCCCTAACTACCGACCCTTTTGGCAACACCTGTGAAGTAGATGAAGTCTCACCCGAGGTAGAGGCAGGGGTGGTTGCAGGACTCAAGCGTATGCAACCTTAGCTCAGACATAGATCTGTGATTATATCGCTTATAGAGCACTTAGCATCGATTATCCATCAATATTCAATCCTTATTATACTTCGTAGATAGCACAAAGCATCGCAGTAGTCACTTAGATCTAAGGTAACTTAACACTTAGCAACAGTAAACAAGTCAGACCTAGTAGTTCAACACTGAGTATCTTCATACACATCAGATCTACTATGTATACCTATCTAATAAGCACAAAGCATAAATATTTCCTATTTAAATATATCAAAGCGCTTAGCAAAAATAGAGATAAGCACAACAAGTCAAGGCACAAAGCATAACACACAAATTTGCGTGGTTCACCCCCACCCTGGGGATACATCCACCAACTCTTCTTCTATATTATCGTTGGCCAATCGGTTACAAGCACAAAGCCATGGAAACCCTTACTTCGCACAGGAAATAAGATTTGCGCAGCCCGCTAGATCCTTTTACCTTTCCTTTCAGCACAAAACCTTCTATATCTTCACACAGGGACTTGCACTAAGCTTTGCAAGTCTATACATAATGCACAG
Organism: Picea engelmannii; assembly: GCA_009831015.1. Taxonomy (NCBI): domain Eukaryota; kingdom Viridiplantae; phylum Streptophyta; class Pinopsida; order Pinales; family Pinaceae; genus Picea; species Picea engelmannii. The sequence goes on along the minus strand of ML809145.1, from coordinate 58,128 downwards.
AGCTCTCGATCACACAGATCCCTTCTTGGCACTTAGCCTATATCACATAGATACAATACAATCCCCCCCCCTTCTACTAGATGCCTATATATCTATTTATACATACAAAATGGGCCTAAGCGTGGGTAAACCCACAGGCCGACATCCCTTTCCCATTACATATTCCCAAAACCCAAAAAGGGACCCGAAAGTGGGCCTAGATCCCTTGATCTATGCTTCATCTGGCACTCCATCTTTGACAGGTTGTCGTAGTCCCAAAAATGGTCAAATATGACCAAGTAACTTCAAAACTTGGTCAAGGGCCAACAGTAACCAAATCCAGGATTCTAGGGGGAAGTAGTTCGAACCTAGCAGCCCAAGAGGGTGTTATTTTTCTATATATTGGATCTTTTTGATGTAAGACAAGTTGACAAAAAAGTGTAGACAAGGCACTCTTGAATGTAACTTTCTGAATCTGATGGAAATATAAATGCAAAGGTCCTGAAGATTTCGATGAAAAGATTCTAGTGGTGGTGGTTTGATGTATTGTGATACTACCTTCGTATGTACTTCTTGTTTCCTACAAATTCATGTCTGTTTCATTCATTTAGATTGGAAATATTTAAATGGTTTAAAATTCATCTTGTGGTGCTTTAGACTCAACCATTTAAACTCTGTGTTTTCTTCTAAGTTAGGTCAGAATTCATCTCTAATGGTGCTCTGATTTGATTTACATTTCTCCTTTCTTTTGCCATACACAATGATATTGAAATTGAAAGACCATTACCTATTTAGCCTTTGTGCTCTCAGATATTCCCCTACCAATCATTGATTTCTCTTGTTTTCAGGGGGTTGACTCCATAGCCCAAAAAGTACTATACCTGCTTGCCAACGAAACTAGAAAAAACTTTCTTAAGCATGTAAATCTAGCCGTCGGTCCAAATTTATTATATATCGGAGACTAGGTCTCAGAGAGATCCCTCTCTAGATTGGGAAGGTTAGTTTCCAGTCTTAAAGTTGGTTTGTAGGTTACTTTGGTAGATTTTTTACTTCATCCCAACAATTTACCAAGTGGTAACATTTTGGTGTCGTTGCCGTGGAAAGAATTGAAAACTTTCCCTGGGGAAAAAGGACTAAAGTTGTAGATTTGATTCCTGAGGGTAACATTGAATCAAATACCTATATTGGCTGAAAATTGTTTTACCCTGGTGACTTCATTGAATAAGATTAGTAGTGTAAATTAGTCGAAATCAGAAATCCTGGCTCTTATGAAAGTTTACACTAGAGTGAACCCTGATCTAGAGCCTGCAACATCTTTGTCTGATCCTGAAAAACTTCTACACAAAAGAAAGGAAAAGATAACAAACTTAGTATATTACATGGATATGAACCTATCTTTACCTAAAGATGGGGTAAAAAGCATTGGCGACCTTGAATTCTATTTATTATTTGAACAAATCCTGTTCAGATCCAGATCAAAATCTTATTTGAATGAAATCATCTTTGATGAGAAAAAGTTCCAATCTTTGATACCAACCAACCCCCCTCAAGCTGTTGTAATTTCCACTCAGACTATTCAGCCAATTCAAACTCCTCCTAGAGTCATGGCTACCAGATTCACTCCTCTCGCCTTGCCTGCCCAAATACATGATTTACCTTAGCATTATAATCAGAGAATTAAATTATATGATGTTGAAGGGAATGCTTCAGCTCAAAAACACTTAGATTGGTTTAATGACTTTGTCGACCTAGAAGAGGTAGATTACGAGGATGCAAAAACGAGATTGTTTGCACAAAGTCTATTAGGTGAGGTCAGAAAATGGTTCAAAGCTCTTCCAGCAACAAGTATCCCTAATTTTGCATCTTTTGAAACACTTTTTCTTGCTAGGTGGGGTGATAAAAAGAATCCTCTTCAGTTACTAACTCAGTACAATAATATAAAAAGATCACCAAATGAGTTCTCAACCAGATTTATCAAAGTTTATAATTCAATTCCCACAGAAGTCAAACCTCTTCCCGGAGCTGCCCAACTTTGATATGTTGATTCTCTTGACAGTGACTTTTCCTTGCTGTTAAGAGAAAGAATATCCAATACATTAGATGATATGATGAGTGATGCAATTGAAGTAGAGGTAAATCTGATGACATCAGGGAAGATCAAACATAATCTTGATGAAAGTGTGAAGAAGGTCCAAGGGGAAGCACAACCCTCTACGTCTCAATCATTAGACGATAAATTTTATTTGATGATGAAGACTATGGAAAGACTCATGGAAAGGATGTCCATGGAAAATAAGCCTGCCACCAGGGATCAAACTGATTTTCAGCCGATAAATCAAAATTTTAGAAGAGCCCCAGTTCCACAGATCAGGCAAAGAGACCAGAGGGATCAAAGTGATCAACAAATAAAACCTCCTTTCCAAAAAAACCATGCAAACAGAGATTTTGATCAAATAATCAAAGACCATATGCATTGTTGTGACGATACAAAAACAAACATATTCTTAACCAAAGGAGAACATGATCAATTTATGGATGAAAATGATAAGTTTATGTAGGAAAATGATGATATGTTGTCATCAGAAACAAAATAGTTTAGGAAAGGATACCACAATGCTATTATGCAGCTTCAGAAGCAGTATAACCTTAGAAGTAAAAAGGCATCTGCAAATCTTCCAAAGGGGAATCCTACAAGGGAAATTCAGATAAATACACTTTCTTCAAGCCAACCGAAGAAAGATAATTTAGTAAAAGATGTAATGGAGAAAGGAAAATCAAAAGAAGAACCCCCAAAGAAAAACCTGAGGCAAGAAAGGAAATAGTCATCAAAGAGGTAGAAAAAGCTCCTTCTCCTTTTAATTTTGAAAGCGAGATGGCTAAAATCAAAATTTTTGTTCCATTTAATGAGATGATCAAGAATGGAGAATATAGAAATCAGATCATTAAAATGCTAAAATGGAAGAATCCCCTGACACCTTGAACATACAAGATTATCACCTTGCTATCTTGTTTGGCCTGCATGTGGAAGAGAGTGGCGAGCTTGATGATGTTCCTCCTTTCTATGTTAGCCTTAAAATTCATGACATGACCTTACATAATTCCAATTTAGATTCAGGAGCATCACATAATCTGATGCCCAAGTTGGTCATGTATGAGTTGGGCCTAGACATTGCAAGACCTTATAAAGGATCTTTTCTCTTTTGACTCAAGGAATGTGAAATGCTTAGGTTTAATCAAAGATCTGGTCGTATCATTGTCTCAAATCCCAACAAAAAATATGATCATGGATGTGGTGGTTGCCGACATCCCTCTAAAATTCGGCATGCTGTTATCTAGATCTTGGGCTGCAAAGTTGAAAGGAACTTTGAAAATGGACATTTCATATGCTACTATCCTTGTTTTTGGCCAAGAAAGGAGGTTGTATAGAGAAGTGTTGCTCAAGTAGATGGTGAGTAGAAAAACTCAACCAAATAATCATCCTATTTACTCAGTTGATACTGAAGTTGGTTCCTTTATTTTCTATAATAACTTGAGTTTTGAAGAGGGGGAGCCAACAACTGTCATGGATATCAAAGACAAAACTGAGCATCGAACAAAGGAAATTACAGATCAACAAAACAATGCAAAGGATGAAATGTGGAATATGATTTTTATGGAGTTGTTAGCAAAGAAGGAGCTGGAGCTGGTGTGTGGATTAACCCTCCCAAGATGGGTACACAACTCTGTTCTTACAAGCTCCTTTCGATTGTACCAATAATATGGCCGAATATGAGACACTGATGTTGGGATTGAAGACTTTAAAAGAATTGGGTGTTAGAAGGATAGTTGTACATGGGGATTCAAAGCTTGTCATTAACTAGGTAAAGGGTATATATCAGTCCAAGCATCCTAGATTTGGATCATATAGGAATTTGGTGCTTGATCTTCTTGAAGAGTTTTCAGAATACAATTTGTCAGTGATTCCTAGGGGCAAAATCAAATTGCAGATGCTTTGGTTACTTTAGCTTCGGTTTTCAAAATTCCATTTTTTCTTAATAAAAAGTATGAAATTGAAGTCAAACATAGGCCAGCAGTACCTGATAACATTAAATATTGGCAAGTATTTGAAGATGACAAATAGGTAGAAAGATTCCTTCAGATGAGTGCTGAATTTGCTAATTTAAATATTGATGATGAGTGTTGTTGTGAAGTGAATGAAGAAGCAACTATGTTCAACAATAATGACCTTTTTCAAAATTAGATTGTTGGAAGACATATAGTGCAACTGAAAAATAACATTATTCCCAAAGGCTTGTTCCCATTGGAATTTTTTTTTGACAACAATCATGTAGCCAGAAATCCTAAAATCACTGCAAATGATGAAGATATAGAAGATTGAAACATTGGAACTCAAGAAGATCCCAAGATCATCAAACTGTCAAAAAAGCTCAGTCCAGAAATCAAACAGAGGTATATCAACCTTATGAAGGATTTCCCTGATGTCTTTGCATGGAGTTATGAGGATTTAAAGGTCTATGATACTAAGGTAATTCAACATGTAATTCCCATCAAGGATGATCATAAAACTTTCAAGCAAAAGTTGAGAAGAATCAACCCTATGCCGTTGCCATTGATTGAAAAGGAGGTAATGAAACTCTTTGATGCCAAGATTATTGTGTCCTTAAGATTTTCCAAGTGGGTGGCTAACCTAGTGCTTGCCAGGAAGAAAAGTGGTGAGATAGGATTATGTGTAGATTTTCGGAATCTAAACAGGGTGTCTCTCAAAGAAAATTATCCACTTCCTAAGATGGATTACATCTTGCAGAAGGTGGTGGGATCTCAAAAGATATCAATGTTTGATAGTTTTTCTGGATACAACCAGATTATGGTGCATCCGAATGACCAAGAGAAGACAACTTTTACAACACCTTGGGGCACTTTCATGTATGCAAAAACGACTTTTGGGCTTATGAATGTTGGAGAGACTTTACAAAGGGCCATGGACATAGCCTTTGTTGATGAATAGGATAAGTTTATTGTGATTTAATTGGATGATATCACTGTATTTTCGGATTCCGATGATCAACATCTCGAACATCTAAGAAAGGTTTTCCATAAATGTAGAAAGTTTGGCATCTCGTTAAATAAAAAAAAATCAAACTTTGGAATGCAAGAAGGAAAATTGCTTGGACACATAATTTCGAAGGACGACATAAAAATAGACCCCAACAAAGTGGAAGCAATTATGAAGATCGACACTCCCAGGAGCAAGAAAGAGGTACAAGATTTCCTAGGAAAAGTAGTTTTTTTGAGGAGGTTCATTCCCAAGTTGGATAAGATCATAAAGTATATCAACAATATGCTCTGGAAAGGCAATGAAATAAAATGGACTCCCCAAGCTAGGAAGTATTTTGAAGATATTAAAGTGGTGTTTACCAAATATCCAGTGTTAGCCAACCCGAATTTTGCAAAATATTTTATCTTGTTTTCTTTTGCCTCAGAACACACCATTGCTGGTGTTTTGTTGTGAAAAGATGATCGGAATTTTGAAAGACCCATAGCTTATTGTAGCAGGACATTAAGAGAATCCCCACTAAGGTATGACATCATGGAAAAACAAGCATATGCCTTGGTGAAGGCCCTTAAAGAATTCATAACTTATATTTTACATTCCCATGTCATTGCTTACGTGCCTAACAATTCTGTAAAAGATATTTTGACTTGGCCTGACCCTGAAGGGAGAAGGGGAAAATGGATAGCAGTAATATTGGAGTATGACCTTGAAATCAAGCCTACAAAGCTGATTAAGGGTCAAGGGCTTGCAAAATTAATGGCACAGTTAAATTGTGATATTTTGGGAATCAATTTTAGTGTTGATTTGTCTAAAAATTAAGAAGAAGAAGAAGTCCCATAGATATCCCAAAAGTCCCTTGATTCTCCTTGGTATGATGATGTTATTTACGTATTAAGAAACTTACAAGCTCCTCCCGAATTGAGCAAAACTAAAGCCATATTTTTGAAGTTGAAAGTAGCAAATTTTTGCATTCTGGACAATTCTCTGTATTGGAAGGATCCAGGTGGGTTCTTACTAAATTGTTTGCTGGAGGAAGAAATTAAAAAGGCTATTAAAGAGTTTCACAAAGGTGACTATCGGGGACATCATTATTGGAAGACCACTGCACACAAAATACCGAGGGTAGGGTTTTATTAGCCTAGTATTTTTTCTGATGTATACAAGGAAGTTTCCAACTACCATGAATGCCAGATCTTTGATGGAAAAAGAAAGCTACAACCCCTACCTTTAAAGCCTATCTCTGTTGAAGCACCATTCATGCAATGGGGCCTTGATTTTATAGGATAAATTCATCCGCCATCCTCATCTCAACATAGGTGGATAGTGACAACCACATACTACTTCACCAAATGGATTGAAGCGATCCCTACAAGGCAAGCTATTGATACTGTCATCATTCAATTTTTAGAGAGCAATATTTTGTCTAGATTTGGTTGTTCAGTCAAGATCATTACTGACAATGCATCAGAATTCAAATCTAAGAAAATGGATAAATTCTGCAGTGACTATAACATAACTATGGTCCATTCCACAACTTATTACCCATAGGGTAATGGGTTGGATGAATCGTCTAACAAAAACTTGACCAGAATTATTAAGAAGCTTCTGCAGGAAAACAAGAATGCTTGGCACAAAAGCTCATCTATGCGTTATAGGATGACAGGATCACCACTAAAAGGTCTATTTCCACATCACCTTTTCAGATTGTATATGGTACAGAGGCAAGTTTTCCTACCTCATTAGGATTGCCAATGAGGAGACTGTTGAAAGAGCAAAAAGCTGAACCAAACGATGCTTTAAGGAGAATAAACCAATTGGTCCATGCATAAAAAATGAGAGAACAAGGCTTCAATAAATCACAACTGCACCAAGATAAAATGAAAAGAATTTTCGACAGACACACCAAAGAAGATGATTTGAAGGTGAATGATTTGGTACTTAAGTGGGATGCAAGAAATGAAGACATAGTGAGGCATGGGAATTTTGATCATCTTTGGTTGGGACCATTCAAGATTGCTGCATACCATGGGAACAATGATCCAGATTATTTTCGGCACGAAATGAGATCGGAGATATAATAAAGAAATGCACAAAGATATCGCAGATATTCAATGATATAACATAAATATATCAGAGATGCAACCATAAACACAGAGATACAGTAATACACAATTTATATTAATGAAATAAATGTACAGAGACTGTAAAAATACAGAGTGAAAGACTCGCTAGAATGGTGGTAGCTTATCTCTGAGAAGAGATGTGACGGCGACTCACATTCGTAAGAAGATGATTACAATGAGGCTTTGAAGGCCTTTTTACAATAAATAGAAACGCCAAAATTCCTAGACATCCAAAAACCTAACCCTAGGAGATGAAGCGCCAAAAGTCATGTGGGCCCCATTTGGGTAAGTTAGTACATGAACTTCCCGGGGTCGTAACTTTTGCATACGATCTCCGTTTTAGGCATATGACAGCTCGTTGGAAATGTATCGTCGAGGAGATTCATTTTGGGGGATCAATCATGCATTCAACTATCAATAAGAACCTCGATATCGAAAAACCTTCATTTGGGCCCTCAAAATGGCTCTGGAAGTTAAAAATTGCTAAAAATAGTAAATTGGCAAATTTGCCAGAAAACTGTTTTGAGCCAGTTAGAAAAGGTGGGTGGCCACCGATATCCACATGGATCAAACAATGCCTATTTTCTGCAAGGGCTTAATGGAGATCTTATTGGTGGGGGGACCTGTGAATGGCAGGTTTCTCAAACATTATCTTGTTTAGCTAATTTTTTCAGTCTCTTCATGTCATTGTAAATAAACATTTTTATTTTCAGATAAAGCATTTCGAATCAGTAATAAAAAAAAAATTGAAACCCCAAGTGAAGGCCCTAAGTTCATGCTGAATTTAGTCATAGCTGTGTCAAGAGGGTCTTGAAACAAGTTTGTTTTGTCATTTTAGAGTGTTTAAGTCAAATAAATCCCAATGGTCAGGCGCTTGGTCTGCTTTTCTTTGCTACCTCACTGGGAGGATAACATCCCCATTGGAGCCAGCTGTTAGCACCATGTTTTTTGCAGTTAGAGTCAGTCCTAGATTAGTCATAATCAGTGTTTCAAAGTTTATAAGGTTAGCGACCAAATAAAGAGTGGTTCAAAATCATCGAGTAACGGGTCTGGCCATAAGTTGGTTAAAGGGGTGTAAGGTTCGTCACATTTAAATCGTAAAGGTCCACTTCCCTAAGTCTCGAGTCATGTCGAAAAAGTGGAAATTATGTACCAAAAATGAGTCAAGTGGTTGGGATAAAGGTCATGTCGAAAGATATTATGAGCATCATTCCCTAATCATGAAGTCATAAAAGTAAAGAATCATGGCACTTCTATCATTTGTACTTTGCACTCTTCAAAAGTGTACCCGTTGCACAAATTTGCTATGCAAATATTCAACCTGCTTTTGAACTTGTCGTCGGCATGGATTTACTGTCCTTTTCCATGATTTCATTCTGTATCCATTCAAGCACAAATATTGGTCACCCTTCATGACTCTCCTTCACTTTCAGAGTTTGTGCATCATCTGTAGTTTTTTGAGCAATCTCTGGAGCCCTTTGTTGCGTAAAAGTTATTTGTTGCCAGTCGTTACGTAAGTTTGTTGTTTTGATTTTGCCGCGTCTCCTCCATTGTTTTCAACCATTTCTTAAATTCTTTTGGAGCTCACTGCAAACTAGCTTTTTGGACGACTTGTTTCTTCTCACAGTCAACCTTCTTCCTTCTGAATTTCCTACTGTCGCACCGAGTTTTCCACTGCGCCTAAATTTTCCGTCACAATTTCCTATTACGCCAAGTCTCCCATTATTGTTTGCTACTGCGTTGAATTGTTTTTTCGCACTTTACAACCGTGCCGAGTTTTCCCACTGCGCCGAATTCCTCCGTCACGCTTTACTGCCACGCCATAATTCTTTGTTACTTATTTTTTCCGTGCAAATATTCCTGTTGCTACCTTTTCTTGTAGTTTTTGCAAAGTTCATCATTCTTATTTTCCACACAGAGAGGGTATTACAATTCATTACTGCGCTCGTGAAATTAATGTATACCAACATCATGGCAACTTCCCAAATCAAAAGAAAGAATGCGAGAAGTGGCAAGGCCACGAGGTTTGAACCTCAGAATTTGGAGTTGATAAATGAAGACCTGACGATCAGGGTGTATTTTGAACAAGCCGTATGTATGAGTTTCTATGAAAGGATTCAAGGATATAATGTGAAATTAGCTGAGTAGTTCACCCTCAATTTTATTGGGGTTAGCATGACAATTGCGGGAATCACTTTCCAAGTGATGGAGGAAACTTTGTCAGCTGCGACGAAGATCCATCCACGCAGAGAAAAATGGTTTAAATGTATGCCTTTAGACATTTCATGTTATATGGATTTCATCAAGCCTGAATGTCGAAATCAAAAAATTGGAGCCGACATTCCAAGCAAGTATCTCCTGGAGCCTTTCTAGAAACTTTTGAAGATAATCATAAAATATTTCACCTATGAAGGAAGGTTCGATAGGGTGTATCCATACCACATCAGGTTACTAATGCACTTCACAGGGAAAAATCCCTTAAACTTACCTTTCTTCTTGTGTTGAAGCCTGGGAAAGATGGAAAACAGTTTCCAGGCCAAGGATGATCAACTAGGGAACAACTTATTCCATTTTTCATTAATTAAGATGTTAGTGGTTGAAGAATTGAGACATTTGAACAAGGACTAGAATTATTTCTAATTTCGGATAACATTCCCAGAGACCCTAAAGGAGACATTCCTCTATCTGTAGAGGAATCGACACTTCATAGTTTAGAGGCGAGAAAGGAAGATGTTACTGAAAAAAGAAAAGGGTAAGAAATAGAAGACTTGTCATTTAGTCAGCCAACTTCCTAGAAGAAAAGCAGGTCAATATTGACTGATAAAACTGAGGAGATCCAACCTCCCAGTAAACCGCGCACCAAGTCCTCTGCCAAGAGATTTCCCATACACATAGTTCAACTAGAGCTTGTTGAAGGTGCAAACAAGGGAATTGATGAAAGATAGGTGGAGTTAGGTGAGGGAAATGCATATACTCAGGAAATTAAGCAACAAATAAATCAAGCGCAACACATTATAACCCAATTTTATCAAGAAAATAGAGAGTTGAGAATTCAACTGATAGAAAATATTATTAAAACACCAACTTCACAGAGTCGAGCAGGCAAGTTATCCCCTACCTCGCCCAAATCAAGAGAAAAGAATGTAAATTGGCTTAAAAAATAGCTTAGAGAGGCCCAAGATGTAATCATTGAGCTTAGAGAGGAAAAGAGGATGTCAGAGGAAAAAATCATGGAACATTTCAAAGAGTGCAGACCAACTATTGATAATGCATGTGCAGCTCTCTCCGGTGCTCAATCAAAACTGAAAATAAATGTGTTTTTGTTGAGACAGGTGAAGAGTTTGAACAAACTGAACTTGTCTTTAAGAAAAACAGTCAGAGATTTAAGGTTACATGTGAAGTTGTAGGTAGAAGATAAGGACGAACTAAATCCCCTAATTGGAGTTGTGGAAGTATGAGTAAGGGAGCTCCATTTTTGTCTTTTTGGGTCATGGCATGGAATCTTCCTCCGTACATAGCCCGCTTTCTTATGTTAACAAGAAGTCAGATGTAGCACTTGTGCAGTGAAAATTCGATGCGCAAACACTGTAAGCTTACCTGATGAGAAGGGAAGGTATTAATGAAACACATGCAAGTTTTGAAGGAGATGCATGGTCCCCAACCGTTGCTGCCACTTGGAGTTGCGTGAGTGACCAAAAATGGACATCTGCTACACAAATTTGCCACACACATGCTATAGCCAGTAATCGTGGAGCAACAACCAGAGTCCGCTATACAAAGGTGACAAAGTTTCCAGTAGTACACATGATTACTCGGGCACCCCTTAGAAGAAAATGTTGATTTATCACAACCAGATGGTCGAATCTTACTCATGACCAAATGATTGAAATGAATATGTCGGTTATGTTATGATTGGGTGCAGTCGGGTTTCTATTTTTAGTAAATTTTTTTGAAGAGGTTGTTCAGGGGGAGAGTAACCGAATCCAAGATTCTAGGGGGAAGTAGTTCGAACCTAGCAGCCCATGAGGGCATTAGTTTTCTATATATTGGATCTTTTTGATGTAAGCCAGGTTGGAAAAAAAGTGTAGACAGGGCACTCTTGAATGTAAATTTCTGAATCTGATGGAAATATAAATGCAAAGGTCCTGAATATTCCGATGAAAATATTCTAGTGGTGGTGGTTTGATGTATTGTGATCCTATCTTTGTATGTACTTCTTGTTTCCTGCAATTTCATGTATGTTTCATTCGCTTAAATTGGAAATATTTAAAGGGTTTAAAATTCATCTCGTGGTGCTTTAGACTCAACCATTTAAAATCTGTGTTTTCTTCTAAGTTAGGTCGGAATTTGTCCCCGAGGTGTAGGACAGTCGGTGATGGAGTGTGCTGTTAAGTCGCTCCGTGATGTTAAAGTCATTGGTTCGAAACCTACAGGGACAAAAATCTAGCCATGTTAAGGGTTGGTGTGGCTCAGGCCGGGTGCGATCCCCAGGTGATTTTGATGGTTTAGATGCCCCTAAGTCGCAGTTTCTTAGCCACAGGTTAGTCCCACATGTCACAGACAAACTAACAAACAAACAAATAATTTTTTTGAGTCAGAATTCATCTCTAATGGTGCTCTGATTTGCTTTATGTTTCTCCTTTCTTTCGCCATACACAATGATACTGAAATTGAAAGACCATTACCTATTTAGCCTTTGTACTCTTAAATATTCCCCTACCAGTCATTGATTTCTCTTGTTTTCAGGGGGTTGACTCCATAGCCCAAAAAGTACTATACCTCCTTGCCAGCGAAACTAGAAAAAACTTTCTCAAGTATCTAAATTTAGCCGTCAGTCCAAAGGTATTATCTATCAGATACTAGGTCTCAGAGAGAGCCCTCTCTAGATTGGGAAGGCTAGTTTCCAGTCTTAAAGTTGGTTTGTAGGTTACCTTGGTAGATTGTTTTCTTCAGCCCACAATTCACCAAGTGCTAATAGATGGAACTCAGCTCACATCATCTGATCGCTCACGATGGGATCTACACCTTATTTTTCTATGCATGGGATTATATCCCACATGCAATGATAATATAAAGAATAAACATTTCAAAATGACAACCGACTCATTAATTTATCAACGCGTTGATCACTCCTTATCGACTTGTGAGTATTCCATGTGAGCACTTCCTTGACCCTTGGTGGTGTATGCTTGGCTCTTGGTATTGGTGCTTACATGATATGTGGTTCGATTGGAGATTGGCCCCAAAGGCCAATATTCTTTTTGTAAACATAAAAATCTTGCACATTAGCCGGAGAGGTATTATACCAAACAAAATTCACTTTTATAAAAATCTTTCATATTTAATTTGAAATGCACAGTTGGAATAAATAGGTTTCTGTAGCGCATTTTGATTAATAATGCTATTTTTTGTGCTACCAAAACCATGACCTTTCTGCAGCAAATAAAAAAAAAAACTTGACATAGCATCTTAGGTGCTAACATCGCCTCATTTTGGGGATGGTGTCCTCCCCGTGAGACACCAAGAACACAAAAAACAATTCCTTCTTTCAAATTTTATCATAGAAATCTACAACCTGTTCATCAAACTTTTGATACCGCTATGCTCATGAAACAACACATACACTGCAAACCAACATGCTCTATACGCAAACTGAAAACTAAATGATGAATCTGACAAGAAACTGACAAGAGGCTGGTCCATCGCTTCTCCATTGGGCTATGAAGTATTTATTATTGATCTACTCTATGCAAATCAAATGCTGAGAAAATGAGCTTATTTATGTACATGTACACATGATTACTCGGGCACCCCTTAGAAAAAAATGTTGATTTATCACAACCAGATGGTCGAATCTTACTCATGACCAAATTATTGAAATGAATATATTAGTTATGTTATGATTGGGTGCAGTCGGGTTTCTATTTTTAGTAAATTTTTTTGAAGAGGTTGTTCAGGGGGAGAGTAACCGAATCCAGGATTCTAGGGGGAAGTAGTTTGAACCTAGCAGCCCATGAGGGCATTAGTTTTCTATATATTGGATCTTTTTGATGTAATCCAAGTTGGAAAAAAAGTGTATACAGGGCACTCTTGAATGTAACTTTATGAATCTGATGGAAATATAAATGCAGAGGTCTTGAATATTCCGATGAAAATATTCTAGTGGTGGTGGTTTGATGTATTGATGCCAATGGTTTGATTGGATCATGTTGTCATTGATGCTAATGGTTTGATTGATTGATGTCAAGTGATTGATTGATGTCAACGGATTGATTGATTGATGATTGATGTAATATAATATGTATTGTCCTTGATGAGGATACATGATGAAGATGGATCGATGTGGTTTCATTGGTATATGATGCATTGTTGGAAAAATGTATAGATGACTCATTATTGTCTTATCATGATTGATAAGGTGCACAAATGGATGAACTCCAAAGTGGTCCCCTTATGGTGAA
>ML809145.1:23818-43963 GCA_009831015.1 Picea engelmannii | reverse complement strand
AAGGCCGAAATGCAAGGAAGGATAAATTCTTTTGATGGTGCTTTCTAAGGTATGTTATTTACAGGTCATCTCACCATTTTCGCTATAATTTTTTTTCTATAATGATTCAGATCCTGAAATTGCTATGAAAGTGAGAAAACATAGCCAAGTATATTTGGTTAAAAATTAAGCTTGTGGGTCGTGGTAGTTTGGGAGTTAGACTCCGTGGAAAATAGGGTTTGTGGCTAGTCCTGAAACTAGTCAAAATCAAGTGTTTCGGGTAAAAACATCATAACTTATTCATAACAGATCCAAATTCAGTGAGACCAATTGTGTTGGTTATATTACAGTCTGTAGTATTCTCTGTAACATTTTAAGATCTATTCATCAAATATTTTGTGCGGGGCACGCTCTACAAGGTCGCTCTCTAGAATAAGCCAAAATTCAGCAAGGTATGCCATTTTTGCTATAAATCCTTTTTCGAGAGGTTCCAAGCAGTGCCACTTGGAGGAATTGCATAAAACACTCTGAAGAAAATTGTGTATCATTTTCAGATCTTTATTCAGTATAGGTACAAAGTTATGATTATTTCAAGTTAGGGTTGTTGACTAATCCAAAACTAGTGATGGTTGAGACAAGTAGTTGATGAGTTGGCACATACATGAGGTGTATAGTTGATGATTTTGGTACATATTGACGAGTCATTGTTGATGAGTAGTTGACACATGATTGGTATATACTTGGTACATGGTTGGATGCACTTGTTTATGGTACAGTTTGATTACAGGTTGTTTGGCACAGGTTGGTGCATGGTTAATGCTCTTGTTTATGGTACAGATTGATATTTGTTGAGGATTGTTGCCTCATCTCAGTTGGTGCTGAGAATGCAAGCTGAGTCTTGCATATAGAGCTGGTGATCTTTTAGAGTTGTACTCTATTCAGTTATTGCTGATAAACCCCAAGGATTGTAGTCCGTAATAAAAAGAAAATTGTACATACATCTTGTGTTCTTTGTGTTCATTGTGGTGATGACTTGTTGATGATATATTGCTGATATATGTTGCTGATATGTGCTCACATCTAACTGGTTATAAATGACAACAATGGGTAACGAATAAATGTTGAATGCTAATTGATGAGTTTTTGTGCAAGAGGGAATTTTTGCGAAAAAGAGCCCCACACTCATTCACCCCCCCTCTAAGTGTGGTAGGTGTGTCCAACAGTGTATGCTTGGCTCTTGGTATTGGTGCTTACATGATATGTGGTTCGATTGGAGATTGGCTCCAAAGGCCAATATTCTTTTTGTAAACATAAAAATCTTGCACATTAGCCGGAGAGGTATTATACCAAACAAAATTCACTTTTATAAAAATCTTTCATATTTAATTTGAAATGCACAGTTGGAATAAATAGGTTTCCGTAGCGCATTTTGATTAATAATGCTATTTTTTGTGCTACCAAAACCATGACCTTTCTGCAACAAATAAAAAAAAAAACTTGACATAGCATCTTAGGTGCTAACATCGCCTCATTTTGGGGATGGTGTCCTCCCTGTGAGACACCAAGAACACGAAAAACAATTCCTTCTTTCAAATTTTATCATAGAAATCTACAACCTGCTCATCAAACTTTTGATACTGCTATGCTCATGAAACAACACATACACTGCAAACCAACATGCTCTATATGCAAACTGAAAACTAAATGATGAATGTGACAAGAAACTGACAAGAGTCTGGTCCATCGCTTCTCCATTGGGCTATGAAGTATTTATTATTGATCTACTCTATGCAAATCAAATGCTGAGAAAATGAGCTTATTTATGTACATGTACACATGATTACTCGGGCACCCCTTAGAAAAAAATGTTGATTTATCACAACCAGATGGTCGAATCTTACTCATGACCAAATGATTGAAATGAATATGTTAGTTATGTTATGATTGGGTTCAGTCGGGTTTCTATTTTTAGTAAATTTTTTTGAAGAGGTTGTTCAGGGGGAGGTAACCGAATCCAGGATTCTAGGGGGAAGTAGTTCGAACCTAGCAGCCCATGAGGGCATTAGTTTTCTATATATTGGATCTTTTTGATGTAAGCCAGGTTGGAAAAAAAGTGTAGACAGGGCACTCTTGAATGTAACTTTATGAATCTGATGGAAATATAAATGCAGAGGTCCTGAATATTCCGATGAAAATATTCTAGTGGTGGTGGTTTGATGTATTGTGATCCTATATTTGTATGTACTTCTTGTTTCTTGCAATTTCATGTATGTTTCATTCGCTTAAACTGGAAATATTCAAAGGGTTTAAAATTCATCTCGTGGTGCTTTAGACTCAACCATTTAAAATCTGTGTTTACTTCTAAGTTAGGTCGGAATTTGTCCCTGAGGTGTAGGACAGTCGGTGATGGAGTGTGTTGTTAAGGCGCTCCGTGATGTTAAAGTCACCGGTTTGAAACCTACGGGGACAAAAAATCCAGCCATGTTAAGGGTTGGTGTAGCTCAGGCCGGGTGCGATCCCCAGGTGATTTTGATGGCTTAGATGCCCCTGAGTCGCAGTTTCTTAGCCACAGGTTAGTCCCACATGTCACAGACAAACTAACAAACAAACAAATATTTTTTTTAGGTCGGAATTCATCTCTAATGGTGCTCTGATTTGATTTATGTTTCTCCTTTCTTTTTCCATACACAACGATATTGAATAAACACCTTATTGAATATTGGATCTACACCTTATTTTTCTATGCATGGGATTACATCCCACATGCAATGATAATATAAAGAATAAACATTTCAAAATGACAACCGACTCATTAATTTATCGATGTGTTTATCACTCCTTGTCGACTTGTGAGTATTCCATGTGAGCACTTCCTTGACCTTGGTGGTGTATGCTTGGCTCTTGGTATTGGTGCTTACATGATATGTGGTTTGATTGGAGATTGGCCCCAAAGGCCAATATTCTTTTTGTAAACATTAAAATCTTGCACATTAGCCCGAGAGGTATTATACCAAACAAAATTCACTTTTATAAAAATCTTTCATATTTAATTTGAAATGCACAGTTGGAATAAATAGGTTTCTGTAGCGCATTTTGATTAATAATGCTATTTTTTGTGCTACCAAAACCATGACCTTTGTGCAACAAATAAAAAAAATCTTGACATAACATCTTAGGTGCTAACATCGCCTCATTTTGGGGATGGTGTCCTCCCTGTGAGACACCAAGAACACTAAAAACAATTCCTTCTTTCAAATTTTATCATAGAAATCTACAACCTGCTCATCAAACCTATGATACCACTATGCTCATGAAAAAACACATACACTACAAACCAACATGCCCTATATGCAAACTGAAAACTAAATGATGAATCTGACAAGAAACTGACAAGAGTCTGGTCCATCGCTTCTCCATTGGGCTATGAAGTATTTATTATTGATCTACTCTATGCAAATCAAATGCTGAGAAAATGAGCTTATTTTTGTACATGTCCTACTCCTAACCAATTGTATCTTTCTTGATCATGTATAGGAAAATTTCTAGTGTTTCCAAGTGAGCATTTGGCCGACAAAATGATCTTCTTGTTTGTAGCTAAATGAGAGAGTACATAAAAAATAGAATTTTTGCAACAAAAGTTTAATAGGCAACTTATACTTACTGCTTCAATTTGATGGCATATCGAATGCTGCAATATTTGGGACCCTTTGAAGAAATGAATCCATCTAAACAACAACTGGATCATAGATAATATGATAAAATTCTTCCTGATTCAGAAGATAATGATGCTCATATGTAAAATATACTTCATTAGTCAAGTTTTATTCCACTTTCCCTCGAAATAGCTCATAAACATCACATGCCTTAAAAAAATTAAGGGCATCAAGATCATCTTGAATCTGTTGATAATTTTCTTGAGCAGAAAATTCTTTAGCAACGTTTGAAACAACAAAATAATCATGAAAATAAGAAGGAAACAATATACTTTCATCAATTTCAATATCCTTAATGAAATCTTCATTCAGTGTGACTGTCTCCTCATTCATCTGAGTGGAGCTGAGATGTTGACTTTTGTGTCTGGAGCAATGATGCATGAATAAAAAATCTTCACAACATTCATCATAAAGGGAATGAACTGCATACATTCCTTTACAATAAGAATTCAACACAACATGGAATTCCTTCAACAAAGAAATGTTATATGGAGGTAAAGATCTACACCATTCTTTCACTTTTCCTTCTAATGAATCCCTGAACATCGTGATTAAAACATCTTCATGAATAATATCCATCTTATGCACACACTCATGAAAATACATTAAATTCTTAACAAGGACTTCCCAATATTCTCCCTTAAACCTCGAAATAAAAATTTCCCATTCATCCCTTTTAGGCATAGGATTCAGAAAGCCAAGTACATTTGAAAAATAAAAAATCGCTTACCTCTGACCCAAAATGACTTCCATTTCTTTTGAGATTTTGGATTAGTGGAGTCGCCTGTGAATTATTCAACCATGGAGTCGCTAGGTGAATGATCTACAGTCTGAATGTGTCTGGCTTTTTTTCACCATAAAAAAATAGATCTGATCGTTGTCATTCTCCCGAGGAAATATTTCGTTCCTCCATTCCCCGACAATGGTGCCAAAATATGTTATCCCTAAATTTTGCACTAGACTGTTATAGGGAAAAGCTAGGGCACCTCAGTTATTGCAATGGTTTGTTTGGTTGGGATGATGGATCAGGTAGACTAGATTGAGAAAGAATAAAAGGCCAAAAACTAGACTTAAGAGCACCTTAGATCGGTGATCAAGACCATTGGGCATGGAGTCTCTTGTTATTTTTCATGGATCTGAGGAAATCGAACTAGTTATTAGACAGGCATGATAAAAGCATAGATTGGTAGAAGAATAAGGAGAACAAATATGGAAAACACATGCTTCAATAACAACTTAGACTTGCATAATCCATAAGAAGAATCTCCATAAACATAATTTGTTTTTGAGAATGAATACTAGATATCTGAATGAACTTTACAGAAATAAAGTAATCACATTAAAAAATTAATGTACAGGAAATTTGTAGCGCATCTGTTGAATTCAAATAAGAGGAATAAAAAAACACAATAGAAGATACAAACTAATAAATAATATTCTCATGGATATCTGATGTTGAAATATATAAAGAAGAGGTTGCCCTCAAGTTTACAAATAAAGCACACACATGTATCTTCCCCAAAGTCCCTCTCTCGGGCCTCTCGATACCTATCCCCCCTTTACATAGAGATTTGATCTAATTTATAAGATGAGACTTCAGAAACTGATTGAATTCCAATTAATTCCATGCTAAACATGAATCTACCAATTCCATGGGTCACTCAAAATAAAATGCTAAATTAAAGACTGGTCACAACATAAAATTTGGCAAATTCCATTTCAACCAGATAATAATTTCTCCCAAATGATTCACTTTCTGAGAAAATTGCTTGTGAGTGAGGTAAATAGACCTATTCCGCAAGTGGGTTTTTGATGCTTTTGTGAGATTCCTCATTGTTTTCTCAAAAATCAAGCTCGAAGTTCACCTCTTGTGAATTGACAAGAATTTTCAACTTTGTCTTTGACCAAGCATTGCGCCCTGTGGAAATGAAGAATTCCAACTGAACAGATTATTTTTGGCATATTTGGAAACCATAGTCTGACTACATATAGGAAAAATGCACTTGGATTGATCACTTTCAAGGGTTTTGGAGATGAATATCATTGTGTGAATCCTGACGTGAATCTTCGTTTGAAAACTGAAAAGTGGATCTACATGATTAACTGCTGATACTTTTCCTTCAAGGATGGAACTCAACTCACATCATCTGTTCACTCACGATGGGATATACACCTTATTTTTTTGTGCATGGGATTATATCCCACATGCAATGATAATATAAAGAATAAATATTTTAAAATGACAACCGACTCATTAAGTTGTCGACACGTTGAGCGGTCCTTGTCAACTTGTGAGTATTCCATGTGAGCACTCCCTTGACCCTTGGTGGTGTATGCTTGGAAAGTTGGATCTTGGTCTTGGTGCTTATATGTTATGGGGTTCAAATGGAGATTGGCCCCAAAGGTCAATATTCTTTTTATAAACATAAAAATCCTGCATATTATCCCAAGATGTATTATACCAAACACAATTCTGTTTTATAAAAAGCCTGCACATTTAATTTGAAATGCATTGTTGGAATAAATAGGTTTTTGTAGTGCATTTTGATTAATAATGCTATTTTTTGCGCTACCAAAACCATGACCTTTCTGCAGCAAATACAAAAAATATTGACATAGCAGCTTAGGTGCTAATAGGCGACAATACTACTGCCAACAAAAAGATAGAGGCTTTCCCACCTTCTTTTTATTTTTTTTGTCTTTTTCATGTTATTAAATCCTGAAATGGAATAAAAGAATGCTATAGCACAATGGAGGAAACATGTGTGACAAGCAAGCAAACTATTTCCAAAGCACAAGGAACATACCTATGCTCAATGCAAGGAAGCATGTGTAGGATAAGGACACTCAGGGGATGTTCGATCCCTAGTATGGTCACCAATTATTTTATGGGATTTTTCCCTTGTGACCTTGGGTCATGTCACAACAAAGCGAGACAATATGTAAAAGATAGAACCTACCCTCACACACAACAATTCTATAAGAAAATAACTAATTTGAGGAGGGAAGGAGAGAAAGAGAGAAGGAGAGGCCTCCCACCTTGTATCCTACGTCTAATGTATATCCTTGCTCTCCACCTTTGATTTTTCTCCTAATCTCCACTGGTATCAACCTGGAAAAAGAGACCAAGTCTACGTTGCAACAAGGTAGTTATGAATTCAAATCATACATATAATGTGTAAAAATTCAAGTATATGAAGTAAACTAACATACAACAATAGATTGAATCAATTTACACATGTATGGAGGGAAGAGAACTATTTTATTGAAAACAATATAAGTAGGTAGTTACAACCTGACTCTAACTGCCTCAAAACCAACCGCTCAGGTTCCTCCACTGGTTCTTCAAGCATCAACTCAACATGATGGCTCTTCCTCAGATGAATACGAAGTGATATGAACACACCATACAACCACATATGGGAAAGGAAGGAATGTTGGAAATTAAGTTCTATATTAGAGGGATGATGCTCAGAGGATCAAGGAAAAAATGGAATCTTGCAAATTCATCAACATAATTGTTATCACTGAAAAATCGTCCGCAACATTGCACACAATGGTTGAAGAAAAACATCAATGCCAACAACAATTAGTCCACCTACAACACCAAAATCAATCCAAAAGGAAAAAGACTATATACTTGGGTCAAAAATCAAAGTGCGCAAATTCACCAAAGGAAGCGCACACACAGTGCGCAGGCTAACATAGGCCTCATCACGCACTGTGCGCAAGATGCACGAATGTCTACGAGAAAATATGCACACTTCTATGAACGACAGATTTATGGATCTTGTCGGCCCCTCAACCACTTCTAGTCTGAACCCCAACACGATTTGACACTCGTATCTGAGCAAAATCTAGCTTGGAGGTTAGTCAAGGTCTAGGAAGTGCCCTAAAAGGCCCCTTGTTCACACTATGAACCAATTATATCTTGCCATGAATGGATTCTATAAATATGTGCCATGGGTGTGCTAAGAAAATAAGAACTTCAAGGAATTGTTATGCTGCAAGAATTCTTCATTGAGAATCCTTTTTTCTCTTTGAATCATTCAAGCACCATTGCAATAGGCCATTACACGCGTCTCTTGAGGGAATAAGCATTGTATTTCTTCACCATTATCATATCTTCCATTTGTATGAAGATAAGAGCTCTCAATTAGGGAACTCAAGAGCCCTCCCAAGGAGGAAGAAGGGACTCATAAGTCCCTGCCTTTCTCTACGATGTTTATCCTATCAATCTATTGATCCATTGGTAGCTATATGTTGGTCATTTTTTTATTTTCATGGTTGTAGTTCTTCAAGCTTCTCTAACATTTATTTCTTAGTTGTTTTTAGTTGTATTTCTTTGTTTTCATGTGTATTTGGTTAATCTAATCAACTCACAAACTTCTGTCTTGTTTAGCTGGCTTAACTAAGCATGCAAGTGTTGTATTTTTGCTCATCCAATACTGGGGATCGATATCAAATTCCTCCCTATTTAAGTCTTGAGAGCACTTCATTTTGATTGTTTTGACATGCAAGTACCAAAACCGGCCTAGCCCAACCTACCAAAGTCAAAATTCAGAGCTAAGGAAGGAGTATTTCACTTGGAAATTTCTTCCCCGACGCGTGACAGGAAGTGCACGACTTTCAAGGCCCACAGACGTGCACTCTGTGCACTGTGTGTGAAACATGATTCATTGCTCTGCGCATTGTACGCCCTCTGTGCGCTTGTCAGAACATTAGCCTATGCATATGTCCAATTTTTTCAAATTGTAAGGGTTTTTATGAATGGTTTGAGGGACCCTAGCCTTCATATTTTTATTTTCCTGCACTTTGTAAGGCAACTATACTCAACTTAGAGTCCTTTATCATAAGAAAGGTTAGCTAACATAAGCACATAGGGTTAAAAAGAATCACTATTCTTCTCTTTTTCTTTGTTTCCACTTGGATGGCTCATTTGGCTTTTAAAATTTTAAGTTGAAGTTATTTCTTTTCATACACAATCACTTAAATTGGGACTATAAGTCAATTTTAACCCTCAATTATGCTCTTCTCCCACACCCTATTGTGATCTCGGGAATTAGAAAAGGTGGTTAAAATGACATTTCATCTCCCTTAACAAATCATTTAGGAGAGGACAAATCCCCCCTAGATTTCCTCTTAGTCGTTGGAAATAATCTTAAAGATTTGTAAGGGCCCATACATGCACACATGTTTGCAATCTTAGGATAGTTTCTAAAAAGATTTCTTAGTTTAGATCACAATCTAGGGAATTTTAAATATCAAGTAATGGGCCCATACATGCCCGCATGTCTACAATTCTAGGATAGTTTCAAAAGATTTCTTAGTATAGACAACATTTTAGGGAGTTTAAAAGATTTGTAAGGACCCATATGTCCACATTGCTAGTTCTTTAGGGCTTTAAATATTCCATAAGGTTGTACCAAAGACACATAGTAAGCTAGGTAAGAAGATTTGTAAGGACCACAAGAAGTCCACATGCTGCAATCTCACATTTAACTTATTAAAAATCTTTGCACACTTTTCACTTTCTTGCACACAAGCCACTCCTCACACATATAATTTCTATTAGAATAGTGGAGGTCGAAGTAGGATTTATTCAAAGGAATTCCGAAATATTGAACTAATTCTTTGGAAATTATCCACACCAGTTAATTCAAACGAGGTTGGTCCATGACTCCAATCTCTCATCCCACCACATTAAAATTTTTTCTAAGAACATACTAAATTTTTCTCCACAGGAGGTGCCAAAAGATTTTTTTTAGTCTAGGTAGGATCTCGGGGGTAGGCATCAAATAACCCCCCATTATTAGGTTCTCACATTTTGAAACAATATAAGTTAATAATAGGGATATTTAAAATCCTCCAAGTCAAGTGTTCCTACACCATAAGGCAAGGAGATACTCGTGAAGGGTTGAAGTCCGAGGTGCGGTTGTTCTGCGTATCCCCCCTTGAGTCACCCAACTCTTGTGAGGGCATCCAACCCGTGACCCATTTTTGAGGCCAAAAATCTAAATGTCGCACTTTGATCGAGGTACTTAGTGGCCAAACATAGGATATCCACCCAGGTGGCGGTTATGGGTTGCAATTGCACCCTGGTTAGATTTTGTGTGGCTATTGGGAAATATCGCCAGCTCTTTCGGGATATGCATCATTTAGCCCTCATTATAACTGATTTCTTCAACCTTCACTAGTTCCTCTTCCGGTGGCTTCATACCCCACTGTTGAGTGCTATTGGAAGGCCCAATGCTCAATTGAGAGGAAGGACGATAGGTCTTTTAGGACACGAGCATTTGTTTCTATTGTTTCCCCACATGGAAAAAATCCACCTATCCACATGCTTGTTTATTTACAGTTGATTTATGTATGATGTCCATTTGATTACATGCAATTGTGAGTTATACTATCTTGTGAAGGTAAAAAATATACAAAGCTCTTGGTCATTTATTTCTCTCTTGTCACCATTTTCATACATTCTCTTTGCTATTTAGAACCATAGGGGAACCACATAATCCCCGTTGTTCTAGACGCTTGCAGAATCTCCCTCCTATTCTAGGAGGAGTCCCTAGTCTTGCCAACTCACCGACACAACGATATCAAACTCCAATGAGTGATAATATTTTGGGATCAACTTTACTTGGTTCCACTTTGCTTGGGTCAAATACCCAAGTTCATCCATATGTTAGTTCTCCTTCACAAGGAGGCGGGGGTCAAACTTCTTCTCTAAGAGGAAGTACAAACCCACCAAATCCCTCTCAAGGGACATGTCCATTACCTACTCACACAATGTCTAGAACTAATCCTCCACCAAATATCCCTATGCCATACTTGGCATCCCTCAACATTCCTGATTTAAGAAAACTCACAAATGATCCCATTTTGCATGACCCCATTTGGTCCAATATGCTTACAAAACTACCTTCAAATATTCCAAAGTTTGAAGGAAAATGAGGGGAAGATCTCGCCAACCATGTTATGACATTCTACTTATGGTGCTCTTCAAACAATATCATTCATGATTCCATCTGCTTGAGGTTATTTCAAATAACTCTCACTGGTTCATTAGCCAAATGGTATGTGGACGAAAAATCAGGGTCCTATGTGACTTTTGAATCATTGGCTAAGGCCTTTTTGTCCTTTTTCCAACTACTAGTTCGTCATGACACTGGATTAGAACTTCTCTCTGAGTTCAAACAAACCACTTCTATCCATATAGCCAACCACATCCATGAATGGTGTCAGCAATGTAGTTTGTGTAAAGCGGAAACCACCAAAGAACAATGTCTTGATTGGTTTCTTAAATCACTCATCTCTGTTATTGCCAACGATGTAGCATCCACTTTTCCTCAGTCAAAAGAAGAAGCCATCAACAAGGCCCAACAATTTGACCTCATCTATGCTCAATCAGGTTACTTGTACACAGTATTACCCAATGCACCCCGACCCATATCGTTTGTCTAGGACAAACCTGGGATATCCCATGCTGCAAATGGATTGATTTGTTCTATGACCCATCTCAACCCTTACGACCACCCATCATGCACTTATGGTGCATATCAATATCCACAACCATATGGAGGGATGTCTTATTACCCTCCTCCCACTCACCAACAATCATATCCTGTTGCTACCCCTCCACCATTGGGTGGACCCCCACAGGTACCCATGATGCATTCGGTCTCTCAATCCAGTACGAGTTCACCCTCAACATCCGCATATAACCCCATGAGTAGTATAAGTACTTCAACTTCCTATATGCCATATGGATTGTCTCCACAAAACAATCCATACTTTCCTTTTCCTGGTCCTCCCCAGCCGGTTGCTCCTCCACCAGGACAACCACATGCCGACGTTAACTTTGTTCAACCCTCTCCCATTCAACAAGTTCAGACTTTTGAAAAACCGAATACGGAAAATCTAGTCCATCAGCCGAATAATGCCGAGAAGAAAGGGAAAAATCGAAACAATAACAACCCGGGACCAGGAGGAAACAACCCCCAACAAAACCATCCCACGGGGGAAAACCAGAATGAAAGAAACCAAAACCCCCAAGGGGGAAACAATAATAATCAACCATGACAAGGGAAGAACAATAACCTCAGAACTAACTTCCCTTGCACTCTATGTGGTGAGTATGGACATTATACTCACCATTGCCCCCAAATTTTCGATTTCAAGCAGATGAAATAATCCATGAACACACAATGTCCTCCAGTGCCGCCTGCCCCTTAGTAGGCCCCACAACATTATTTGCAACTGCTACCTTCGACTGGTTTGCAAAACCCTATTCCACACCAAGGTGTGATGAATACCCAACATGAGATAATACCCGCCCCAATTCACACCACAGTTCATCGGTGCATCATAGATGAAGGTGCATCCACATGCATCATGTCCAAAGTAGTATGGAAAAAAATCAACTCACCTGAGCTAGTACCATCTGCCATCACCCTGAGAGCTTATGACTCTCGCCCATCATCCCTCGAAGGGCTCTTCCAAAATGTCCATGTTGAACTTAAGGGAAAAACCATCCTAATCGACATTGAAGTTATCGATGCCCCACTTGAATACAATATCTTGTTCAGACGTAGCTACATGCATGCTATGAAGGCGGTAGCCTCATCTGTGTTTCATACGATGATGTTCCCCCACAACGAGAAAATCGTCACCGTCGACCAAATTACACATTATGAGCCTAATCATTCCGACAACATTGATAACATTCTCCCCTTTGTCCGCACTAGATCATATGATTTTTTGATCATCGACATGGGTCTTGAAATATTAAAGGACCCATCCTTGTTGGGGGCATATCATGGAGCACCACCTCTCCTACACCCTTCTAGTTCAACACAAGTGTGTGTAGTATCTTCTAATGGAACAAATATTGGAGACAATACTCCTCTCATTAAGACCCCTCCCCACATTGACATTCCACCAGTCAAAGAAATATTACTACAGGAGTTTCCAGTGAACCCCATTGCACAACTTACCCTGGATTCCCCCCCCTCCAAGGGAAAATCTCGGTTTTGGAGACACTCTCTCAAGACATTACCCAAATTCCCTTTTTCTACCCCCCACCTAGATTTCAAGCATTCCATGTAGCTTCTACTCTCACCCTTCCAAACATGGTTCTCGCCATCCCTATTTGGTATCTTCATCCACCTGCGATGGTTCCTACACCATATCTCCCTCATCAGACAGAGGGATTACTGATGCAGATCCCAGTACAGGCTCCTTCCACACCACCCCCACCCCCAACTAGCAGCAACATCACCACCACTGGGGGAAGACGAAGGAAGAACGAGCCCATAGCTCCACTCCCTCCCCGAGCTCAACCTCCTTGTGCACTATGAGAATGAGAAGGACACCCCACTAACATATGTCCTAGTCTTCCCGAGTTACACAATCTTATCCAGCTCCCTAGAGAAACCCCATTGCTTACTACTCCACCAAGTACATCCACCATTATTACAGAGTGCTCAACCACACACAATAAAGGGTTACGAACCAAATTCGCATGTGCCATATGCTCAGAATATGGCCATTACACTCACCACTGCCCAGCTCTACCTCAATTTTGCCAAACATTAGCCACAATATGCCACATGTCTCGACCAATGCCCTCTCAGTCACCCCCCACAGAGGCTCACATTACTGACATTTTTTATATTTCATTGTCAGTCCCTGAGCGAACAAGGTACTATCCACAATATTGTGACATTTTCTTTATGTCCAGCAGGCCATCACACCCTGTAAATGCCATCCCTTCTATGTCCTCACCCCCTGAGAAGAATAACGCTTACCCATTGACAGTTCCCCATACCACCTCCTAGGATCCCCTATATTCTCGTATTTTCCACTACGACGAAGATATCCTAGAGGAACTCACTACCCCCGATTTCCCATGGAATGTGCTCCATCATTGAGCACTTTTTATTTCACAAGAGGCCTTTTACCCTCCTACACAAGCTTCCCTGTGCACAATCAATTTTTTTATTTTTATTCCTTCGGGGCATATTGACTGGTTGCCCCCGACGATTTGAAGAAGGCATCATGGCCAACATCTCCCCTACAGTCAAAATTGACATTTCCATTAAACCAATAATCATAGAAGAAATCACCATTGGCGTCGCATGCTCCCCTGAAGAAATCATTGCTTATAAAGCTCTCTTTCAGGAATACCAAGATATTTTTGCCTTGTTATATATGGAGATTCCTAGCCTCAATCCTTCTGTAGTCGAACATCGAATCGACAACTAGCTGGATATCACCCCTGTTCGTCAAAGGAAATGCCCTCTCCACCCATCCAAAGCTGCGGATATCAAAGCCGAAATCGACAAGTTACGTGTTGCTGGGTTCATTTACCCTATTGCGTACACTTCATGGGTCTCCAACCTCGTCCCCGTTAACAAAAAAACATGGAACTATTCGCGTCTGCATAGACTTTCGTGATCTCAACCACGCTTGTCCCAAAGACAACTTCCCAACCCCTTTCATCGACCAAATCATCGATGATTGTGCCAGCCATGAAGCACTGTCCTTTATGGACGGGTTCTCCGTCTATAATCAAATTCAAATCCACCCCACAGATCAGTACAAAACCGCTTTTACAACCCCTTGGGGTACCTTTTCTTATCACGTCATGCTTT
The DNA here is from genome assembly GCA_009831015.1 of Picea engelmannii. Lineage (NCBI taxonomy): Eukaryota > Viridiplantae > Streptophyta > Pinopsida > Pinales > Pinaceae > Picea > Picea engelmannii. The sequence goes on along the minus strand of ML809145.1, from coordinate 29,616 downwards.
TTGGACTCAAAAACACCGATGCTACGCTTCAATGGGCCATGAACTATGTTTTCATTATCTTGCTCACATCATCCTTGCTTATTTGGATGACCTCACTGCTCGATCAGAAAAGCAAATCCAACATTTAGACGACTTATGCATCGTTTTCCAACGATGTCGCCAGTATAATATCCGCTTGAAACCCCTCAAGTGTGTCTTTTGTGTCACTATCGGGCGACTCCTTGGGTTCATTATCTCCCAACACGACATCACTGTGGATCCCCTCAAGGTCCAAGCTATCACAGAAATTCCACCACCTAGGAAATTATGCCAACTGGAGAGCTTGCAAGGCAAAGCCAACTTTTTACGTCGCTTTGTCCCAGACTACACCACTCACGCACATGTTTTTCTCCACCTATTAGGATATGCTATCCCATTTCAATGGGATGAACATGCTCAATCAACTTTTGATGATTTAAAATCCTTCCTATCCAATGCCCCTTTGATTAGTCCCCCAGACTATGATCGCGATTACATCCTCTACTTCTCAGCCTCAACTGTCTTAGTAGCAGGAGTCCTCATCCAATTAGGGGAGGATGGGCGTGAACATGTCATTTACTACATTAGTAAAAACCTGCGCACTAAATTATGCGTGGGTATTCCCCCTTTTCCCATGCACTTGTGGGCCCCTACCCTTAAAACCCCCTGTACGACCCTCCGTACATCCCCTACTACAAACTATGAATTTCAAAAGGTGCGAGATGATAGGACCACTAACCTATCTCTCACCACTCTCGAATCGGTAGCATGATGTTCCCGCAATCTCGAAAAATCCTCACAACTATCTCGTCCGCTCAACAATAGTGACATGTATAAATGATGTGGCATTGTGGGCCCACCATTCATATATAAGCCCCTTTTTCCCAACTTCCACACTCTGTTACAGGAGCCTAGAGCCTTCATTTTCCAATCGTTCTCAACCACGGGATCCTGATCCAACCATCTACACATTCACATTCCCCAGGTTATCATCTAGAATTGGCCCCGGAGGATCATTTTTCTCACACCACATTCAGGTACACATGCTCACTTTCAGTTTTAATCAAATTGTTGTCCTATATTCTTTATCATCAGATATTGTTCACATTGGATATTTGGTTTCATGTGTGCAGGTACTTGTTCAACAAGCTTACAACCCCTTCAGGTATATGTTCGACATTGGCATGTAGTTTCTCCCTTTGTTAACAATTGCATATCCCAGTCACACCCTCTGACATTTACCTTTAGGGTCCCTACATTCAGGTCTGCAGTATCTTCACCTCTACCACATTTTGGTACTATCATCCGATAGCACTCTCCCCCACATGAGCTGTCCCATTCATAGTTCCCCTTGGTAACTTGGCACTCATGCTGATTTCACCCCGTAGGGATGGGAGTCCCGATAATATTATGAAATTCCGAGAATGAACCCCATATTTCTTCTCATCATATCGATAACCTTCCCAATGGACTCTCAGGTCATATCATCTTGGTTCTATTGACTGTATCTCTGCAGTTTCATTATCCCTCCACCTCATCCACCATTAGTTTTCCCATCTGCAGATTGTCCTCCATCCATTTACCTAATAGAAAAACCCACCCATGGTGCCCCCACCCTCCACCAGTTCTCTTTCACAAACTTGTGCCCTAACCAGGCCAAGCCATCTTTCACTGGGGCACCCATTTCTGTATCTGTATACTCAACCCAAATTATTATTTATTTCTTTGGTAATTGTATAAAGCCTTTGTTTCCAACATATACATAGCTTTTTCGTCGTCATCCTTGATGGCCTTCTTTTCACTAGCCAAGCAATCCATGTATCCCTTGGTTGGGGCATCCACCCTTTTTTCATATTGACATCGTTAACAAACCCTAAGTATCCTGAGTCCATGTACCCACGATCTCTAAGTTTTCCCACTTTGTTAGCCTCTGGCATAGTTTAACCCCATATCTAGTCATCCCCCTGACACTAGATCCAATTTTACGGTTGTTTCCAGTTATCCTTCAAATTTCCCCAACCAAGGGAAGTCTTGAGTTCCACAACATCTTGACTTCGTTCATGTTACCCGTCAGTACCTGATATCATCTATTACTTAGTAGATTTCAAGAATCCCTTATCTTCTTGGTGACGTGTCTCCCTTAATTTTGACATCAATAGAGTTTCCAGAAGGGCGACAATATATTGATTCTCGTTACCTTTTTAATGAGGAGTCTCAGACGACACAGAGAGAATCATCATTGCTTTTTTATTCCGTTGACCCCCATAACATTCAAATTCAACAAACTCCCATGTTACGGTGGGTCTTACTATGCGACTATTGCAGTTTTTTCATACTCGCCAAAGACCTCTGAATTTGTTAGGGCATCAATGCCTACGAGTCATTGACAATTCTTACGATTGTCCTTGCCTCACTTCAGAGCCTGTTCACCATTCATAACTGTCATCTGTCGTTATCAACCGCCCCCGAGGGCGCTTCAATTATCTACATCAAAATTCATCATCAATTACAATCCCCCATTTTGGTTTCATGACATGAGCATGGGGCATGCCCGCCTCGTTTGTACACATATTTTATTTTTTCTCCCTCGAGAAAGGCTTGGGTCCCACAATTTTCCCTCTCCCTCCGACGGATCTCTCTTGCAGTTCCTCTCTTTACTCTTCCTTACAATGACACTCTCAACAAAAGAAACATTGATGTATTTCGGCTATACATATGATCCTAACCTCACACATTAGGGGGCATCCGTTATCACTGAAAAATCGTCCGCAACATTGCACACAATGGTTGAAGAAAAACATCAGTGCCAATGACAATTATTCCACCTACAACACCAAAATCCATCCAAAAGGCAAAGAACTATATACTTGGGGTCAAAAATCAAAGTGCACAAATTCACCAAAGGAAGCGCGCGCACAATGCGCAGGTTAACACAGGCTCAATGTGCACTATTCGCAAGATGCATGATTGTCTACGAGAAAATATACACACTTCTATGAATGACGCATTTATGGATCTTGTCGGCCCCTCAACCACTTCTAGTCCGACACCCAACACGATTTGACACTCATATCTGAGCGAAATCTAGCTTGGAGGCTAGTCAAGGGCTAGAAAGTGCCATAAAAAGCCCCTTGTTCACACTATGAACCAATTATATCTTGCCATGATTGAATGCTATAAATATGTTCCATGGGTGTGCTAAGAAAATAAGAACTTCAAGGTATTGTTATGCTCCAGGAATTCTTCCTTGAGAATCGTCTTTTCTCTTTGAATCATTCAATCACCATTGCAATAGGCCATTCCACTCACCTCTTGAGGGAATAGGCATTGTATTTATTCACCATTATCATTTCTTCCATTTGTATGAAGAGAAGAGCTCTCAATTAGGGAACTCAAGAGCCCTCCCAAGGAGGAAGAGGAGACTCATAAGTCCCTTCTTTTCTCTACGGTGTTTAGCCTATCAATCTATTGATCCATTGGTAGCTATATGTTGGTCATTTTTTGATTTTCATGGTTCTAGTTCTTCAAGTTTATCTAACTTTTATTTCTTAGTTGTTTTTAGTTGTATTTCTTTGTTTTCATGTGTATTTTGTTAATCTAATCAACTCACAAACTTCTGGCTTGTTTAACTATCTTAACTAAGCATGAAAGTGTTGTGTTTTTTCTCACCCAAGTGACAAAACCAACACAACAATAATCTTGTAGCTAGGTTGCCCCCCTCATCCGTGCCCTCAAATGTTCCTTTATACCATTCTCAAGGGGTTTAGGTGGTTATATTCCATTATGTATGGGCCAAGGAAAGTTTGGGGACGAGCCCAACCGGAAAACCCGCATGAAAATGTGGATTATTTTTATTTTTTGAGGGAATCTGTGAGTTGTAAACTAGCAAGGTGTGAACATCCATATTTTTCACATGGGTGACCTATAGATGACAAAAAAATGTCATTTTTTATATGATGTTGATGAAGGAGGATGTGATTTAAGTTTGAAAGCTAGGGAAAAGGACTAGGCCATCTCACAAATGCAATTGATGTGGCAATTAGTAGTATATCACATGCCCCCTAATGTGCGAGGTCAGAAGGGAAATTGATGGCTGAAATACATTATCTCTCTGAGAGGTGAGGATGCATTGAATTACATCTAATGAAAGTTCCCGAACAACTGATCTAAGAACAAAAACCTTCTACAGAGATCAATTAAGAGTATTCTCTTTCTGAGTCAAGCATACCCATGCTTAGGAGTGATGTAAGCATGGCCACAAAACCAAGTACACTATAGATCCATTGAATATATGAAAGTATAACTGATGTCCATGGCCACAAAAAATACACAGTGGATCCATGTGATATATATAAAGTAGCAATCATGGCCACAAAGAATACACAGTGGATCCATGTAAAAAGTAGATCATAGCCATGAATGGATACACAACGAAACTATGTCTCGAAATCAAAATAAGAGGATACTTGGAACCAATGGATTGAACGAGATGATCCTTTGCAAGTATTAATTTCTGATGGGTGGTACAATATGTCAGGTAGGAGCAAAAAATATGTGATGCTCGTACTTCACCCGAAGTCTTCAAAACGATCTGTCGAGGTACGAGTCTACACCATGTGAATAGATGTGTTGGGGTAAAACATAGAGAGACACTGTTTGATTACTGGTCATTGATGTATACCGTTAACAAATGTGAGACTACCCACTAATGATGATAATGGGCATCAATGTACCATGGTACAATCTAACAAGTGTGAATGAATGAGGTAGTTTCAAACACCGGGTAGAATCTATCGAGCAGAGGGCATTTATGTATTCCCATTGTCAATAGAAATGGAGCCTACCACTAATGACTACAAGCCCTAAGGTACCATAAATAACTTCAGATCCCTTTCCTAGAGAAAGTTGTGATGAATTTGATAGGAAGAGATCCAATGGAAGGATGGCATTACAACATCCTCCATCATCCAACACAAGGGGTAGCAGGAGGCCAAATATTTTGAAGGACTCAAACGAAAATATTGTAAGGACCACACCAAGGTACAACTACGACATGCACTATATGGAATAGCACATGATGAATACTCTATATATAGTATCCAATAATGGAGACTACTGACAAAGATGAGGAATCCACCAATGGGGTCAGATGGAAACCAAGGTACCACACGAATCCCCATGTGTGATGATTATTATTGACATCGAACAAAAGGGAAACCACTTAGTTAGTGACCAATGATGGTTTGTCATCTACTGAGCACAAGGTCACCTATCAATGATGGAAATAGGCCCAGGGTGCAACTCTAGGTCATACTCTCAGAGGAATGTGTCAGAGTCGATAAGAGAAAAACCACCAACAAGAAGTCAATGGGGACCTTCTATACTAGCATAAGTGGGATACAAAGATACTTGTGATGATGAGATGTACTTGACCGACACATGAAGACCAACTTGAAAGGTTAGATACTTTCTACAGAATGGATGACTCAGGTTGAATCTTCCGTTGAAAAAAAGCACGAAACATTGTGTGACTAAGGCAACACAGATTATAAACTGGGATACATTTGTGATACAAGAGTCATCAACAAACACTCCATATGGTTGGAAGAATAACCAACTGGAGGGGATTATGATAAAAAACGAGAAAAAGTCTCCTAAATCTATATTAAACCTAAAATATTGAGATACTGACTCAAATATTGTACTTTGATCAAGGGAGAAAAGACTGCTTCCAACAAACATATAGACACTTTCCCCCCCCCCCTTTTTTTTTTTTTTTT
>ML809145.1:13456-23688 GCA_009831015.1 Picea engelmannii | reverse complement strand
AATAATGCTATAGTATAGTGGAGGAAACAAGTTTCATGGGAAATGACACTAGTTCCAAAGTGCATGGAACATACCTATTGGTCCTAAAGTCTGCACTTGATTACTAAAAGGGCAGAGCTAGGCCACCTATTAGTTTTTAGAATAATGATTTGGGTCAGTTTAGAGGGTCGGTTTTACCAATACAAGCTCAAGGTTGGGTTTGAACAGGACAAGGATGAGGGTAGTCCTTAGCTGATGGCACACTAATGACAAATAATGAAAAACAAAGGGTAAACACAGAGGAAAACAACACACCACTCAATGAGTAGCCTGTTGCAAGAAGTCTGATGCATAAAATAATATTTCAAGCATAAAACATGTATCAGAACACAATAAGTCCCACAGGTTGCAAGAAAAACAAGACTTCACCAAGGCATAGCTATAATCACAGGTTGCATGTTAATAAAGAAGAGTTAGGCAATAACTGAAAAGGAAAGAAAAGTACTTAGCACAAATCAAGATTTCATTCATGATAAGACACACACAGATTAGAAAACAAACACTGTCATCAATAGAATATTCACCAGGTAGAGACTTTAACCCATATGCAGAACAAGTCCAGCCAAGCTGATGTACTGATTTCTTCACCCAAAAATCCGACCATCACAATATCGAAAAACTAACTATTTAAAAGAGTTGCAGAGGCTCTCATCCTTAGGGGACTGAGTCATAATTCTGGTTTACTGACTATAAGATAGACTGACTAATCTAAATGACATTTCATGGAGTTCAACATGTGAACTCCACACTGGACTTAACCGGTAACAGGTGGTTCTTATCGCACACAGAAGGCCACTTGTTATTTAATCTAAAAGAGTGTCGTAATGGCACAACTGGAACTGCTACTGGAAATGAGACTGCATGTGTTGAATGAATTGAGATTGGCAGAAAAATACTCGGAGTGGAAGAAGAGATTTCTACGTTAAACGATGACATGCCTGCGAGATGGAGGCCACTGGAGACAACTGGCTGCATTGGCAACTATCTGCTTGAGGAAGAAGGTAGTCTTCTGAAGCGTTCTGGAACTGGTTGTGTTGAGATGGGATAATCTCCATGTTCTTTGTTTGTGATAGAGCTTTCGAAAACCAAGCACACTCTGCGTCGACCCCATCAGTTGCCATCTGTACCCATGAATAAGTTCGCTGGAATGGTTGACGAACCAACAATCATGAATGGAGACGTGGAGGCAAGTATCCAATGGGGAGGCAGGATGAGTGGATGTGAGAGTAGATGACCTGTGAGGATAGATGTCAAAAGGTGAGAGGAGGTGTGAATATGATGGAGGTATCGGGAGTATGGAGTTGGCGACGTGTAGTGAAGGATACAGGTGGCGCGTAGAGGGAGGAGGAGTAAATAGGATGGGAGGTGAGTTGAGGAGAAGTGGCCAGTGGTGACATGAGTGAGAGTATTGTGGTATAATCTGAGTGGGAGACAGGTGTCGAGATGGGAGAGGGGTGGTATATACGTGGGAGGTGACAGGCATGAGTGGAGGACATGTGTTGGGTGGTGAGAGGAATGGTATTGGGAGGCAATCCGAAAGGATCCCAGAAAGGGGGGTAGGCGGTAAGTGGATTAGAGAGGGGGGGGGGNCCGGGAACATGGGAAGGCACCACGTTAGGCGGGGCCCGCGGTGGGGAGATTGCTTTTCCCAGACCCCCCCCACCGTTAAAGGTAGAAAGGTCGGGGGGTCCAGGAAAACATGATGACCGTTGATCTAAAGGATGGGGATGCCACCGATGGAGATTAACGTGGGGGTTAGGTGCCCCGCGACAAAATGTCTTTTCTCCTCTTTATGTAATCTCAAATGCCATGGGAGCTGCTGATCTGGATTGAAGGCCAAATCTTGATTGTCGATCATGTCAACCTGTCATTTTCCCACGTGTAGAGGTCGAGGTGGACTGTTCTGATTTGCCGAGTTCCTTGTAGAAGCGTATTGGGATTTTAATGGCTTTATCAACCTTGGTTGTCTCCTGCACATATAAAACTTGGTGGACTTGCATCTAATTCATTAGTGGTGAATACGATGAAAAGTGTTCGAACTCGAACCAGATATGTGTTCACCTTTCAAGCAATAAAAATCGATGGTGGAACAACGTAAAAGGTGAACAGGGGCCATGAAAATGAAAGTTAAGAACATGCTAAACAAGAAACAACAAAACTCAACATGATGGGTGGATAGGGTAAAAGGAGAAAAGGACAGGGGTGCAGACCTAGGTACCAACATTGGCTCCAAATGGGGATAGTTTGTCCCTATGAGGTGCTCAGAATTTTAGATCGATGCCTTATCCATTGGGCTTACATAATTGATCTTACCTTCCATCATTTACCTCTATTCCTGTCTACCATCCTTGTACATCTGCGACTGTGCCTCATCCATGCCTTTTATTGAAATAAAAACTGAAACTACACCCCAGTGCCTTTATTGGGCTACAGAGTCTTATTATCGATCAACTTAATAAACGAACTAAACAAAAATGCTTGAATGACGATATTTATTCCAAAAATCCGTAACTAATCAAAGCGACAATCAAAGGAAAGCATCTATGGTACAAGAGGGACCTTCCCTCGTGTTTAAACAAAATAGTGCTTCAAGAAGCACCCATTCACTAGGCCTCCAAAGACCTCGAGATCCTTTAGATTGTGTAAGATAAAAGTGTTATTGTCCAACACCTCAACCACCTTAAAAGGGCCAAACTAGAGGTTGTCAAATTTACCATGCTTGGACTTGTCATCCCTTCTGGCATTCCACCTCAAGACCAGGTCACCTTTCTGAAAAATCTCCTTCTTAGTTTTCTTGTCAATGAATGATTTGATCTTGCTCTGGTATGCTTCATTCCTTTGATCCAATGCTTCTCTTATTTGTTGAACCTCTATAATATGGAAGACTCTTCTTTGGATGTCATTGGGCTCCTCTATCTCTTCCTGTAAGAAATTTAAGACTGGTATACCAAGTTGAGTGGGAAAACCAACATCTATGCCATAAACAAGTTGGAATGGTGAGGTTTCCAAAGACTTCTTAGTGATGATTCTGTTAGCCCACAAAGGATACTTAAGTTTGGAGTCCCAGGCTTTCTTGTTATCAGTCAACAAATTTTTGATAATCATGATGATAATTTTATTTGATGACTCTGCCAGACCATTCCCTTGAGGATAATAGGGTGTGGAATGTGTCAAGGAAATGTTATGGCTACCACAAAAGTCAATCACGACTTTGGACTTGAATGCTTGGGAATTGTCCGTTACTAGATTGCTGGGGCAACCAAATCTGGAAAAAATATTAGTTTCCAGGAAATTGATGATCACTTTGTCAGTGGAATTCTTGGTGGGCACAACCTCAATCCATTTGGTGAAGTAGTCAGTGGTAGTGAGGATCCACTTGTGCTGTCCACTGGAGGGTGGATTTATTTCTCCTATGAATTCTAACCTCCATTTCTGAAATGGACCACTGGCAATGATAGGTTTTAGGGGTAGTGATAGTAACTTCTATTTTCTTGCAAACATCTGACATTCATTGCAGGCCCTGACAGTAGAAAAAACATCAGAGAAAAGGGTGGGCCAATACTACCCTGCCCTTAGGATCTTGAGAGCTGTGGCCTTCTAATGTTGGTGTCCTCCACATACTCCTCTGTGCATTTCTGCTGTGACTTGTTTGGCCTCATTTTCATCAAGGCATTTCAATAAGATGCCAACATGATATCTCCAATATAGGTTCTGGTTTGAGATGCAGAATTTGATGGCTTTCAATTTGAGAGACTTGGCCTTTGTCTTCTTCATATCTGGTGGACATTCGAAACGCTGCAGAAAATAGATGATGTTTTTATACCAAGGCGAAGAGGAGTAGTTTTCAAATACCTGTAAGCTGTCTGGTTGAGGATGTATGATGGGTGCATCTGATTGGGTGAAGATTTGATGCAATTCTAGCACCTTACAATTTGATTCTTATAGAAATTTGGCCAGTCCTTGTCCCTTGATCAGCTTGGTGGGATTTATGTGCAGGTCGTACTCCAACAGTTTGACAATCCATTTTCCCCTTTTTCCCTCACTATCTGGATGGACCAAAATTTCTTTAACACTACTGCTAGGAACAAAGGTTGTTATGATAGACTGTAGTACATAAATCGTAAAAGATTTGAGGGCTTTGACCAGTGCATAATCCTGCTTTTCTAATATATCAGACTTCAACTCAACATCTCTGAGAGCTCTGCTGAAAAAGGATATGGGTTGTTCATACCCTTCTTCATTTTTCTGTAGTAATACAACAACAATGGTTTCTTCTGAAGCAAAGGAAAAGATGAAGAAGTGTTTGGTATAGTCAGGACTGACTAACACAAGGGCTTCAACTAAAGCTTTCTTGATGGTTTGGAAAGATGATTTTTCCTACAAGGACCACTTTATCACAACATCTTTCTTCAACATGTTAGTAATAGGATTCATAATTTCAGCAAAATTTGGCACAAAACATTCGAGGAAGTTTATCTTACCAATGAAACACTGAACAACCTTTTTGTTTCTGGGGATCTAAATCTCTTGAATGGCACAAACCCTCTTTGGATCAACTTTTATACCTCCTGCTGATATGATGTGGCCTAGGAGATTTCCTTATGGCATGGCAAAGTGAGACTTCCTAGGGTTCAAAGAGATTCCATATCTCCTGTATTTCTTGAAAACCTAATCCAAGTGCTGCAAATGTTCATCATCGGACCTGGAGAAAATGGTTATGTCATCCAATTATATAACCATAAATTTTTCTTTCTCCCCCCAAAAAGATATGCCCATGGCCCTTTAAAAAGTGGCCCTACGTTCATCAACCTAAAGGTCATCTTGTCATACATGAATGTTCCCCATGGGGTGGTGAATGTTGTCTTTTCTTTATCCCCCTCACACACTACTATTTGGTTATAACCAGAGTATCCATCTAGCAAGGAAATTCTGTGAGAACCTACCACCCTCTATAAAATATGATCCATATTGGGGAGGGGGTAATTGTCCTTCAAAGAACACTTGTTGAGATTTCTGAAGTCAACACACAAGTGTATCTCACCACTTTTTTTCCTTACAGGTACTAAGTTGGCCACCCAGATCGAGTACCTCAATGGTACAATAATCTTGTCATCCAACATTCTTTTCATCTCTTTCTCAATTATGGACATTAGCAGGGGATTAAACTGTCAAATATTCTGTTTGAATGGATTGGAGCCAACCTTTAGAGGGATCTTATGCTGGATGATGTCAGTGTCAAATGTCTTCAAATATTCATAGGACCATGCAAAAGTATCGACAAACTTTTTAATGAGACTGACATACCTATCTTTTTGTTCCGAAGCTAATGCTTTGGACAACTTGATGATCTTGGGATTCTCAGTGGTCCCAATATTGCAATCTATCACCTCTTCTTCTTGAATCTTCATGGAAACTCCTTTGTAAACATCATTACTGTCAAACAATCTCTCCAAAGGCACTAGTCCCTTTGGAATATGGTTGGTTTATAGCTCCACAATATTATGACCAGCCACTGCATTCAACATAGGAGATGCTTGTTGATCTTCCAATTCATCATCTTCACCTTCTTGTCCCTTTTGATCTATTGAGATATTTGAGAATTCATCAATGGTGTGTAGAAATATCTGCAGCTCCAGATCATCACTGAAGACCTTCCAGTGTTTTACGTTGTCTGGTATGGCTGTTCTATGTATGATCTCCACCTGATATTTGATATTTGGGCTAATGGGAGGCCTGGAAGTGCTGGCAGCTAAGACCAAAGAGTCTGCCTTCTGATTTTGTTCTCCGTGAATAAAGGAAATATTGAATGCTAGAGAGAAGTTATTGATAAGATCCCATACCTCATTTTTGTACTGCTCGGGCCTCTGTTGCTTAGTTTGATAGATGTTCCTCACTTGATTGATGACCAACTTAGAATCACCAAAAAATGCTAAACAATCAATGGCCATGTCTTTGGCAGCCCTCAATCCTAATACCAGAGCTTCATATTTAGCTATATTGTTAGTAGTTTCAAACTCCAACTTATAAGAGAGGGTTATTATTTCTTCTGAAGGGGAAATGAGGAGAATATATACACCAGATCCTTATTTTGATGAAGAACCATCAAAATACATCTTCCATACTCTTTTTATTTGACTTGATAGTGACTGATCTTTGCATTGGCTAACTAATGTTTGAGGTTCATCATCATTTAAATGAAAGACAAAGGATCAAATCTCATCCTCAACAACATATATTGGGTGATTTCGTGGGTTCTGATGGTCACTGACAATATAGGCTAACGTTACCTCTCTGTATAGCCTCCTATGTTCACCTCCAAACATAGGAATGGTGGCATAAGTGAGGTTCATTTGTAATGATCTTCCAACCTTCTTAGCCCAAGTTCTGGATAAGAGCATGCCAACTTTGGGGGAATGTCTTCTACAACAATGTCCATCACTACACTCTTCATGGTTAATTGTGCTAGAGAAACCACCATGTCCTTTATCAATCCCATAAATTTTACTTTCTTAGAATCAAAGGAGTACAGGTCTTGGTAAGGCTTGGTAATCTCCAGACCTAGTTCTTCCATAACAACTTTGGGCATGACATTGTGAGATGCTCCTGAGTCCATAAGAAATTTATTTAGGATCTTATCATGGACATTCAAAGATATATAGAATGGAGGAGAAGCATCAGATCCAGCTTCAATGTGTGGGCCCACGGCAATGGTTGGGTTTTCATCTTGCAGACTAATGACATTGAAAGATACACTAGAAGGAGTTGGCTACAAAATTCTCAAGATGGATTTTTTGAAAGGTTCATTTTTTAACAATTCTGTCAGAGGCACGTGGATCTTGATCTTGCTCAGCTCATGGTCTAGGCTCAAAGAGGTTGGTGGCCTATCAAATTCTTTATTTCAGGGTCTGTAGGTTTTGATAGGGGAAGTTGCTGAGTTTTAGATGACATACCGTTATTCGAACTTGGCTTGGGGGGAGCTTCATCTTGTTTTCTTTGATCAGAGGTGGTGGCCTTGGGGGTCCCTTCTCTCATCCTCAAATCATATTTCTTCTCGGGTTGACCTTGAATAAATCCCTCCTCTCCTATCTGATCATCAAAATGATTTGACAATTGTGCTACCTCATATTCTTCCTGTGTTAAGTGGCTGGTGTAATAATCCGTTTCATTGAAAAGCACAACAATATCATCCACATCATCATTGTCTGCATCCATATCCTCAACCTGATTGTTTTGGAAAGGGGGCACTACCCTTTGGTCATCAACATTTCTCCTTTCTCTCTGCATTATTTGAGGGGCATCATTAGGCCTTCTAAACTGATTTTGATTTCTATTCCCAACCCCTTGAAAATCTCTGTTTGGCTGTTTGGATTCCCATTTTAGCTTAGCTATTTCAAAAGTCAGATCCTTCAAAGTATTGGTCATTTCCTCAAGTTTTGGATCATATGTGGCCGAGTTAGAGGAGGTAGGGGAATCCTCTCTCTATTTTTTCTTCTCTTTATCGAATCTAGTCTTTAGCCTGTCTGATGCCAAAATATTAGATTCAACTTCAATGGCTGCTTCCTATATAGAAAACAATGTGTTTGATCTTCTCTCTCTCAGGAGGAGGGAGAAATCTGCATAAAATGCATTAGCATAGGTGATCTTGGCAGAGGCTTCGGTTGGTTTGATCTCATCTGGGATTCTACCATACATCTTATTGAATCTCTTGGTGAAATCGGAAATAGATTCACCATTATTTCTCTTTAGGGCCCTCAATTCAGTGATATAGTAGAGGTAATCTCTCCTATATCCCCACTACTTTATGAAATATTCATCTAATGCCTCAATACATGCAATGGAAGCTGGAGGAAGACCCCTGAACCATTTTCTTACTTCCCCATCTAGACTCTGTACAAACAACCTCATCCATACATCAACATAATCAATGTTAAAGTTATCTGCAAAGATGTAGAAGGCTACCAGATGCTCCTCAGTAGTTACTTCACCTTCCCCATTATATCTTGGCAAATATTTCATATAATCTGTGGTTGGGAGGGCATGTAACCCTACATGCAGTACTAGGGGTGCATAAATGGCAACAATTATGGCATCCATCCTGTTAACAACCATGGTTTGAATAATAGGGATATGTAAATTTATGGGAGATGCAGGGGTGGATGTAGGACTGGATACTGAAGTGGAATCAAGAGTTTAAGATGTCCGAGACCCTTTGGAATTATGATTCTCAGGGATATCAAATTTAAGCTACTTGTGATTGTGATTAGACGTAGGCTCTTTGTGTGCAGCTTTACCCTTGAGGGGGGAAGTATATATCTGAGCTACAATGGATTTTCTTAGTTTCCTTTCTTGCTCAGAGACTACTACGTTGTTCTCAGGGTTATAATGAGCCTTCTTGGATTTGTTGTTTTCATATTTGGGTCTATTGAATCCCTTTCTTGGGCGCCAATATTTCTTCTTTAAATTTTACTCAGTGAAGTCTCCAGGTGAAAGATGGCAGTCTATCTGTGTCTGATCTTTGTTTAGCATCAAAGGTCACAACTGGTCAATTTTTGTTCTCCTATGGAAAGATATTTCGTTACTTTGTTCCCTGGAAACGGCGCCAGAAGATGTTGGTCCTAAAGTCTGCACCTGATTGCTAAAAGGGCAGAGCTAGGCCACCTATCAGTTTTTAGAAGAATGATTCTTTGTTTTTTGGTGGGTCATCTTAGAGGGTTGGTTTTACCAATACAAGCTCAAGGTTGGGTTTGAACAGGAAAAGGATGAGGGTACTCCTTAGATGATGGCACACTAATGAAAAACAGTGAAAAACAAAGGGTAAAAGCAAAGGAAAACAACACACCACTCAATGAGTAGCCTGCTGCAAGAAGTCTGATGCATAAAATAATATTTCTAGCATAAAACATGTATCATAACACAATCAGTCCCACAGGTTGCAAGAAAAACAAAACTTCACCAAGGCATAGCTGTAATCACAGGTTGCATGTTAATAAAGACAAGTTAGGCAATAGATGAAAAGGAAAGAAAAGTACTTAGAACAAATCAAGATTGCATTCACGATAAGACACACACAGATTATAAAACAAACACTATCATCACTAGCGTATTCACCAGGTAGAGACTTTAACCCATATGCAGAACTAGTTTAGCCAAGCTAATGTATTGATTTCTTCACCCAAAAATACGACCATTACAATATCCAAAAACTAGCTATTTAAAAGAGTTGCAGAGGCTCTCGTCCTTAGGGGATTGAGACCTAATTCTAGTTTACTGACTGTAAGAGAGACTGACTAATCTAACTGACATTTCATGGAGTTCAGCATCAGAACTCCACACTAGAATTAACCGGTAACAAGTGGTTCTTATCGCACATAGAAGGCCACTTGTTATTTAATCTAAAAGAGTGTTGTAATGTCACAACTGGAACTGCTACCGGTAATGAGACTGCATGTGCTGAACAAACTGAGATTGGTAGAAAAATACTCGAAGTGGAAGAAGAGAGTTCCGCGTTTAACGATGACATGCCTACGAGATGGAGGCCACCGGAGACAACTGGCTGTATTATTGGCAGCTATCTTCTTGAGGAAGAAGGTAGTCTTATGAAGCATTCTGGAACTGGCTGCATTGAGCTGGGACCATCTCCATTTTCTCTATCCATGATAGAGCTTTCAACAGTCAAGCACACTATGTGTCGACCCCGTCAGCTACCATCTGTACCCATGAATAACTTCGTTGGAGTGGTTGAGGGCCCAACGATCATGAAGGGAGACGTGGAGGCGAGTATCCAATGGGGAGGCAGGATGAGTGGATGTGAGAGTAGATGACCTGTGAGGATAGATTTCAAAAGGTGAGAGGAGGTGTGAATATGATGGAGGTATCGGGAGTATGGAATTGGCGACATGTAGTGAAGGATACAAGTGGCGCGTAGAGAGAGGAGGAGTAAATAGGTTGGGAGGTGAATGAAGGTGAGTGGAGGACAATTGGCCAATGGTGTCAGGAGCGCAAGTATTGTGGTATAATATGAGTGGGAGACAGGTGTCGAGATGGGAGAGGGGTGGTATATACACGGGAGGTGACAGGCGTGAGTGGAGGACATGTGTTGGGTGGCGAGATGAATGGTATTAGGAGGCAATCCAATAGGATACTGGAGGGGGGAGGGTAGGCGGTAAGTGGATTAGAGAGGGGGGGGTCTGGGA